>OW028763.1:11143669-11402669 GCA_932294355.1 Aporophyla lueneburgensis
TCCGTAGTCGACCGACGTTTACGACATCGGCCGCTGAAGATGAGCACGCGCGCCATGACACGCTGAATGCGCGTCCACGATGAGTAGCGCTCGTACTCTAGGAGTGGTGCCGCCGGTGCTGCCGCGGCGTGGACCCGCTGGATGCGCTCAAGGTCCGCTTCCGACGCCTCAGCCTCGGGACACGCAGGCCACAGCTCCTGTGGGTTACATAGAAACGAGGGGCCCGAGAGCCACTCCGCGTGGTCATCGGGCCAACACAACCTGGTGGCCTTATCAGCTGGGTTATCCTGTGAAGGTACCCAGCGCCAGTTGCCTCTGTCTGACAGCCTATCTATTTCGGCTAGTCTGTGCGAGACGAATCGTTGAAATTCCTGTGCATCGGAGTTTATCCATTTTAATACAGTCTTGCTGTCGGTCCAAAGGAATTTCTTTTCGATTCGTATACCTAACTCTTTGTGGGCAGTGTCTGCTATACGACAGGCTAACACGGCTGCTTGTAACTCTAGCCTGGGAATGGATACTACTTTTTGTGGAGCTACTCGCGCTTTCCCTAGTAACATAACCGATTCCCTCTTTCCTTCAGAGTTAGAGCCCACTAGGTATACTACTGCGGCGTAAGCAAGCTCGCTGGCGTCCCCGAACGCGTGTAATTCTAAATTATCGAGTTTTAACCCGTACCACCGCGGTATTTTTAATTCGTTTAAGCGGTATAAATTATGGAGCCAATTAAACCATACTTTGGCGTCCTTTTCTTTTAAGGGTTCGTCCCATTGTATTCCCGACTTCCATATTCGTTGCATTAATATGCGTGATTGAATTACACACGGGTATAGGAAACCTAGCGGGTCGTAAATCGACATTATCATACTAAGAAATTGTCTTTTAGTGGGCACTAAGCTACCATTTATAATTTCCGGTGGTAGTCTCTTAAATGACAGATCAAAACCTAACTCGTCGTCTTTAGGTGACCATATTAAACCTAGGGTCCTCTCTACTGAGCCTGTTCCCTTCTCAAGGGCTACCTTATCAGGCATTTCTATTTTCAGCCTTTCCCTTAGCTCCGATGAGTTAGTGACCCACCCCCGGATAATGAATCCACCGGATGCATGTATTCGTGTCACTTCCTCTATTAACGTGTTAGCCTTCTCCTCGGTCCAAGCACTATCTAGATAGTCGTCCATATAGTGCCTAGATTTAATGGCTTCCACAGCTTCGGGATAAACATCAATGAAATCATCGGCATTTTTGTTGAGTATATATATTGCCGTAGTAGGGGACGAGGCTGCACCAAATATCATGGAATTCATCGCGTATGTATCTGGTTCTTTATGGTGATCCGCGCCTCTCCATAAAAATAATTGCGCGCCTTGATCTTCTGCCCTTATTTTTACTCGTAAGAACATATCAGCGATATCCCCTGAAAACGCGACGGGGCCTATCCTGAACTTAATTAAAATACCTAGCAAAGAATTCAGTAAGTCAGGTCCGGTTAGCAGATTATCATTTAAACACGTCCCATGAGACGTAGCGGCTGCGTCGAACACGAGACGTAGCTTGCCCGGTTTGTTCGGGTTAACGACTCCGAAATGCGGTAAGTACCAAACCGGCGAGCTGTCTATGTTACCGTCTACTTTACGCGCGTAACCTTCGTCTACTAACCTACCTATCTGAGCTGAATATTGCTCAGCGAAACTAGTGTCTTTACGCATACGTTTCTCTATGCCGTACAGCCTTTGCCTGGCCTGATTATAATTATCAGGTAACTGAATATTGTCATGTTTCCACAACAAACCGACCTCCCATTGTGACTGGTCAGGGATACGATGGCTAGTGCTGTCTAACACGGCTAATGCCCTTTCGACATCTTTATGTTTACGTAAATTCTCTGAAATACCTATCGCTTCTAGCTCAAACTGTGATTTAACTAGATTATGTAAATCAGGAAGGGAAACGGTCATGCAACTAACACATTCTTTACTATTATTATTGTTATTAATATTAAATGGTCCATGTATGACCCAACCTAACTTAGTGAGTGAGGCAACTGGCTTACCGGATTTTCCTTGGCGGATGTCCTGACTGACGAGCAGCTCCCAGTTGTCCTGTCCGAGAAGCAGCAGCGGTTTGGCTCCCCTCATCTCTACGCAACCCAAGTCGCGTAGGTGCGCGTTGTCGTCGATCACTGTGGCGGTCACTGTTTGCGTTGGTAGGTTAATGTCCACTATTGTCCGACACGTAATGTTATGGCACTGACCGTTAGGTCCTTTTACGCGCACTTGTACCACTCGCGACGTTGAGTCTGTTACTCCGTAGCCACCCGCGGTTTTTAAGGAGAGAGGAACACATGGGCCCACTAAGTCTGTGGCGAGCGAGCTGTCGATGAGTGACACGGTCGCACCATCGTCCAGTAGTGCGTAACACTGATTATCGTCACTGTTTCCATCGCTGACCGTTACTGGCATAATTTTCAGTAGTGCCGTAGCTCGCCACTCGCCTATATTTGTGACGCTTTCCGTCTTACTTTCTGGCGGCGTAGCCACCTTTTCTTTCGGCTGCTTATCCGCGTGTAACAGCAGGTGATGTCCGAACCCGCACTTCTTGCATCTACTCGCACGGCAAAACCTCTTGGGATGTTTACTCACGAGACATTTGAAGCATGTGTTCTTCTCCTTTATCGTGTCCCAACGCTGTTGAACGGTAAGCTTTTTGAACTGGTCACACTCTTCTATGTTGTGCTTTCGTTGACATATAACGCATTCTTCAGGAGCGGCAGACTCGTCGCTCTGCGTGTTCACTCGTTGCGTCAACGGAGGCCTGCTCGCGGCTGAGCGCGCGGCGTTGGCTGGCCGGGACTGACCGGCGCCGCCATACTTCTGCTGTTGCTTGGCAGGGGGCTTCGATGGACCGGGCTCAAACATACTCGCCTGAGTGTAGTACGACGTTGAGCGTGTCAAGTGTATCAGAAAATGTGATAATATTTCTAGATATGGAGACACTCTTAGGTCCACCCCCTGTGTGTTGTCCAGGCCCATTGCGAAGTCACCGTATTGCGCGCGCTGTACAGGGGTCAGCTTGCTCAGCAGGTCACTCACCAGCTGTGGATTATTTATATATCCATCCGCACGAATATTTTTGAGTAACGAAACACAATTTCGGACCGTTGACGAGAATTTCCTTAGTTCGCGTCCACTTTCCGTTACTCTAGGTAATTCTTTGACCTTTTGTATGGCGTACTGTAGCACTAGGGTCGGGTGACCGTACTCATCCTCTAGCGCGCGCATTATCTCGGACGGATCAGTTGACGATCGTAGTAAGTCCTCTACTGATACCTTTGCGTCGCCTTGTAACGAGGTTTTTAATCGTGCTAAGTTTTCGTGCGCCTTGAAATTGTATAATTGTGATGTTTCCCAGTACATGTTCCGATATGATATCCAGTCGGCTGGGTCACCTTTGAAGTAGGGCAATTCATATGCCTGTCTTGGTACCGGTCGTGGTGGTCGTGCCATGTTCGTGATAGCCTCTGCCAGTCTGTCTATCTTACGGTCTCTGTCCCCTGACGATTCTCTCCGCCTTTCTCTTTCATCCGCTCCGTACTGCATCTGCCGCCGTGTATCCGACTCGAGTGTGGCTACTCGAGGTACACTTGCGACCGGAGTGGTAAAGGCGGTATAACGGCTGGGTAACTGGAACCTTACTCCATCTGACGTTACTGGCATGTACCTGGACGTAATTGGTGCCGTTATGTTAGGTAACGGTACAGACGCGGATGTCCTAGGTACTCGGGACTGGTCTAGATCACACGGCACTGACGACCCACGGTGGTTATTCACAAGATTCACCCTACTTACGGTTTGTTCACGGGGGTCAGATGTTTCACGGGGCGCAGCCATTTCAATAGGTGCGCCTGACACAGCCGGCGTCCCCAATACTTCTATCAATTGGGGGACTTGGGGCGTGGTTTTCACCCACTCTTCGACGCGCTGTGTCGTACTCACATCTGACTGTGAATCATCGCTTTCAGCGGCCGCCTCTATCTCAGCTATTTCCGCTTCCATCCTTTTCTTGACGAGGTTTTCCTTGTCTTTGACCAGGTTCTCTTTCAACTGCACTAATTCGCGCTCCGCTTCGTACTCGATCCGTTTTTTAAGGTAATCGACGCTCCTGTGGCTATTTCTTGACGATATTTTGCTGCGCGGCGAGGTGTGGCGACCCTTGGGCGCTGCCTGCCCCCCGTGCGCTCTCTCTGACGTCAATTTACTGTGGTCAATTAATCGGCCACCGGTGAGCGGAATATTGCGAGCGGACGTCGATGCCAATGTCGGTGCTACGGACGGAGAACCTGGAGCCCTTTCGGATGGTAAGCCTGAGTCAGAGACGATGTCCTCTGCTTGTCGCGTACCCATTTCCTCCGCCAGTCTTCGTAACTTGCTGCGTGTAGTGATTTCACTTCTGTGACTCATGATTCTGACTGGTTCACTCTATTCTAATTGAACCTGATCCGGCTCGCAAGGACCAAAATGTTAATAAAACGGGAGTCAGGTGTTGTAGGCGGGGGTGACGGTGTTCCCTTGACGAAAGAGTGAAATTAAACCAGTCAGAATGTCGTAATAATTGAGTATATTTGGCACACATAAAGTTACACAGAAATCACTACAAATGGTTGTAAAAGAGTACACAGCACACAATATAAAATACAGTCAGAATAAGCAGTACATACAATTAAATCCTAGCTATATTACACTTGAAGACTGGCTAACTAGATATAGGGTACATCGCGACTAAGCAGTGGACAGCGGAGCCACTTACTTCACAAACACTACGTGGTAACTTGATGATTCATGTAAACTTGTAAAAATACTAAATCCAAAAATAGACGCTCGGCCCTTTTATAACTTTTGTTGCCTACCGCAAGTAGCGTATACATTTCTTTACTTTGATTAGCCGCTCCGCCAATTGAGAGCGAGAAAAATGGACTTTCCCTAAGGTACAGGTTTCGACTTGTCGAGAATTGCAAAACACGTGTAAGCGAGTTCAAGGTTTCTGCTTTCTTATTGGATTAACAATGTGGCTCGTCCTATTGGACATACGCTACTTTCAAAATCGTGTATGAACTACATAAGGTATTTTAGGTATATTCATACCTACTCACAGCTAATTAGTGCTTTACAATAAATGAGTTAGGTAACTATAAGCTAATTAGTTTTATACAAACATAACACAGGCATTACAGACTAATTAGATTCCAACAGGTTATTGTTACAGGTAATTGCAGGTTAATTAGAATTCAAAAGGTCAAGACAATGGTAATACAGCTGATTATAAACATACATCGGTATTTACTTAAGTATCTTCATGGAAATCTACTACTTTTATTAAAGAACAGTATAGGTATTTGTTTAGGTATTTTACAGAGGCTATACCGGAGTTACCGAATACAATAGCGAGGAGATATTAATGTTAAAAGTTAGTTAGTCTCATAGGGCGTCGCCCAAAACAATAAAGAAACATAAATACTAACTATAGCTTGTTTTATTGAGCTTCGCCTACACCCTGTACAGCGCGCGCAATACGGTGACTTCGCAATGGGCCTGGACAACACACAGGGGGTGGACCTAAGAGTGTCTCCAAATCTAGAAATATTATCACATTTTCTGATACACTTGACACGCTCAACGTCGTACTACACTCAGGCGAGTATGTTTGAGCCCGGTCCATCGAAGCCCCCTGCCAAGCAACAGCAGAAGTATGGCGGCGCCGGTCAGTCCCGGCCAGCCAACGCCGCGCGCTCGGCCGCGAGCAGGCCTCCGTTGACGCAACGAGTGAACACGCAGAGCGACGAGTCTGCCGCTCCTGAAGAATGCGTTATATGTCAACGAAAGCACAACATAGACGAGTGTGACCAGTTTAAGAAGCTTACCGTTCAACAGCGTTGGGACACGATAAAAGAGAAGAACACATGCTTCAAATGTCTCGTGAGTAAACATCCCAAGAAGTTCTGCCGTGCGAGTAGATGCAAGAAGTGCGGGTTCGGACATCACCTGCTGTTACACGCGGACAAGCAGCCTAAAGAAAAGGTGGTTACTCCGCCAGAAAGTAAGACGGAAAGCGTCACAAATATAGGTGAGTGGCGAGCTACGGCACTACTAAAAATAATGCCAGTAACGGTCAGCGATGGAAACAGTGACGATAATCAGTGTTACGCTCTACTGGACGATGGTGCGACCGTGTCACTCATCGACAGCTCGCTCGCCACAGACTTAGTGGGCCCATGTGTTCCTCTCTCCTTAAAAACCGCGGGTGGCTACGGAGTAACAGACTCAACGTCGCGAGTGGTACAAGTGCGCGTAAAAGGACCTAACGGTCAGTGCCATAACATTACGTGTCGGACAATAGTAGACATTAACCTACCAACGCAAACAGTGACCGCCACAGTGATCGACGACAACGCGCACCTACGCGACTTGGGTTGCGTAGAGATGAGGGGAGCCAAACCGCTGCTGCTTCTCGGTCAGGACAACTGGGAGCTGCTCGTCAGTCAGGACATCCGCCAAGGAAAATCCGGTAAGCCAGTTGCCTCACTCACTAAGTTAGGTTGGGTCATACATGGACCATTTAATATTAATAACAATAATAATAGTAAAGAATGTGTTAGTTGCATGACCGTTTCCCTTCCTGATTTGCATAATCTAGTTAAATCACAGTTTGAGCTAGAAGCGATAGGTATTTCAGAGAATTTACGTAAACATAAAGATGTCGAAAGGGCATTAGCCGTGTTAGACAGCACTAGCCATCGTATCCCTGACCAGTCACAATGGGAGGTCGGTTTGTTATGGAAACATGACAATATTCAGTTACCTGATAATTATAATCAGGCCAGGCAAAGGCTGTACGGCATAGAGAAACGTATGCGTAAAGACACTAGTTTCGCTGAGCAATATTCAGCTCAGATAGGTAGGTTAGTAGACGAAGGTTACGCGCGTAAAGTAGACGGTAACATAGACAGCTCGCCGGTTTGGTACTTGCCGCATTTCGGAGTCGTTAACCCGAACAAACCGGGCAAGCTACGTTTAGTGTTCGACGCAGCCGCTACGTCTCATGGGACGTGTTTAAATGATAATCTGCTAACCGGACCTGACTTACTGAATTCTTTGCCAGGTATTTTAATTAAGTTCAGGATAGGCCCCGTCGCGTTTTCAGGGGATATCGCTGATATGTTTTTAAGAGTAAAAATAAGGGCAGAAGATCAAGGCGCGCAATTATTTTTATGGAGAGGCGCGGATCACCATAAAGAACCAGATACATACGCGATGAATTCCATGATATTTGGTGCAGCCTCGTCCCCTACTACGGCAATATATATACTCAACAAAAATGCCGATGATTTCATAGATGTTTATCCCGAAGCTGTGGAAGCCATCAAATCTAGGCACTATATGGACGACTATCTAGATAGTGCTTGGACCGAGGAGAAGGCTAACACGTTTATAGAGGAAGTGACACGAATACATGCATCCGGTGGATTCATTATCCGGGGGTGGGTCACTAACTCATCGGAGCTAAGGGAAAGGCTGAAAATAGAAATGCCTGATAAGGTAGCCCTTGAGAAGGGAACAGGCTCAGTAGAGAGAACCCTAGGTTTAATATGGTCACCTAAAGACGACGAGTTAGGTTTTGATCTGTCATTTAAGAGACTACCACCGGAAATTATAAATGGTAGTTTAGTGCCCACTAAAAGACAATTTCTTAGTATGATAATGTCGATTTACGACCCGCTAGGTTTCCTATACCCGTGTGTAATTCAATCACGCATATTAGTGCAACGAATATGGAAGTCGGGAATACAATGGGACGAATCCTTAAAAGAAAAGGACGCCAAAGTATGGTTTAATTGGCTCCATAATTTATACCGCTTAAACGAATTAAAAATACCGCGGTGGTACGGGTTAAAACTCGATAATTTAGAATTACACGCGTTCGGGGACGCCAGCGAGCTTGCTTACGCCGCAGTAGTATACCTAGTGGGCTCTAACTCTGAAGGTAGGAGGGAATCGGTTATGTTACTAGGGAAAGCGCGAGTAGCTCCACAAAAAGTAGTATCCATTCCCAGGCTAGAGTTACAAGCAGCCGTGTTAGCCTGTCGTATAGCAGACACTGCCCACAAAGAGTTAGGTATACGAATCGAAAAGAAATTCCTTTGGACCGACAGCAAGACTGTATTAAAGTGGATAAACTCCGATGCACAGGAATTTCAACGATTCGTCTCGCACAGACTAGCCGAAATAGATAGGCTGTCAGACAGAGGCAACTGGCGCTGGGTACCTTCACAGGATAACCCAGCTGATAAGGCCACCAGGTTGTGTTGGCCCGATGACCACGCAGAGTGGCTCTCGGGCCCCTCGTTTCTATGTGACCCACAGGAGCTGTGGCCTGCGTGTCCCGAGGCTGAGGCGTCGGAAGCGGACCTTGAGCGCATCCAGCGGGTCCACGCCGCGGCAGCACCGGCGACACCACTCCTAGAGTACGAGCGCTACTCATCGTGGACGCGCATTCAGCGCGTCATGGCGCGCGTGCTCATCTTCAGCGGCCGATGTCGCAAACGTCGGTCGACTACGGAGCTGTGTCAGCGAGACCTAGAAGATGCTCACAACAGCCTGTTGAGGCTGTGTCAAGAAGAAAGCTTTCAAAGCGAGCGGGCCACCATCCTAAAAGGCCTGCCCGTTCCCAGCAGCAGCAGCATCAAGGCTCTCGACCCCATGATAGCCGACGACGGGTTGCTACGAGTGAGAGGGCGCCTGAGTGCCTGTGAGGTGTTCACGTTCGGCGAGCGGCACCCTATTATCCTGGAGGGCCGCCATCCTCTGACAAGAAAGCTAATCGCTCATTACCATGCGATGGCTCTGCACGCCAACCACGAGACCGTCGTCAACAATCTACGGGAAAAATACTGGGTCACTAAAATCAGAACCTCAGTAAAGACAGTGGTTGCCAACTGCCAACTCTGTCGCGTCTGCCGAGCCAAGCCCGCGCCACCGAAGATGGGTGACCTGCCGCTCGCAAGGCTGGAACCATCCAGGCGAGCCTTTGTGCGAGTGGGGGTGGACTACTTCGGCCCGATGGAGGTCGCAATCGGGCGACGGCGCGAGAAGAGGTGGGGTGCCCTATTCACCTGCCTCACTACACGCGCCGTCCACCTTGAGTTGGCCGCTTCCCTAAGCGCCGACTCCGCCATACTAGCCTTGCGGCACCTCATAGCGCGCCGCGGGCAACCAGCACATCTGTACTCTGACCAGGGTACCAACTTCATCGGGGCCAATACCGAGCTTCGAGCAGCCCTGAAAGACCTCAACCAAGGTCAGATAAGGGCCGAGGCCATTCACCGTGGCATCGAATGGCACTTCAATCCCCCGGCGGCCCCACACATGGGTGGCTGCTGGGAGAGCCTGGTGAGATCCGTGAAGAACGCACTTCGCAGTACGCTCAAGGAGCGTGCCCCTCGTGAGGAGGTCCTCTACACCCTCCTCACCGAAGCCGAGCTGATCGTAAACAGCCGGCCACTGAGCTACGTGAACGACGACCACGACCAGCCCGTGGTCCTGACGCCGAACCATCTACTCCTGGGCACTGCGTCCGGGAGTACTCCGTTTGCATCGAGCGTTTGCGCCGGCAGTGGCGGCGCGTGAACGCGCTCGCCGACATGTTCTGGCGGCGCTGGCTGCGAGAGTACCTGTCTACGCTCCAACGTCGGGAAAAGTGGTCAAACAATGTGCCGAACGTACGTATCAGTGACGTAGTAGTGATTGTGGACAATAATAGACCGCGAAGTGCGTGGACCAAAGGTCTCATCAAAGCTGTGTATCATGGACACGATGGTATTATCCGTGTAGTAGATGTTAAGACTGTAAATGGGGTCCTACGTCGACCCGTAGCGAAGATTATTGTGCTTCCCACAGACCAAGAATTGTAAGTCGGTTGAACCCTGTTACAGGGGGTGGAATGTAGGCGAAGCCCAATAAAACAAGCTATAGTTAGTATTTATGTTTCTTTATTGTTGTGGGCGACGCCCAATGAGACTAGCTAACTTTTAACATTAATATCTCCTCGCTATTGTATTCAGTAACTCCGGTATAGCCTCTGTGGAATACCTAAACAAATACCTATACTGTTCTTTAATAAAAGTAGTAGATTTCCATGAAAATACTTACGTAAATACCGATGTATGTTTATAATCACCTGTATTACCATTGTCTTGACCTTTTGAATTCTAATTAACCTGTAATTAACCAGTAACAATAACCTGTTGGATTCTAATTAGTCTGTAATGCCTGTGTCATGTTTGAATAAAACTAATTAGAATATAGTTACCTAACTCATTGATTGTAAAGCACTAATTAGCTGTAATTAGGTATGAATATAGGTACCTACCTAAAATATCTTATGTAGTTCGTACACGATTTTGAAAGAAGCGTACGTCCAATAGGACGAGCTACATTGTTAATCCAATAAGAAAGCAGAAACCTTGAACTCGCTTACGCGTGTTTTGAAATTCTCGACAAGTCGAAACCTGTCTCTTAGGGAAAGTCCATTTTTCTCGCTCTCAATTGGCAGAGCGGCTAATCAAAGTAAAGAAATGTATACGCTACTTGCAGTAGGCAACAAAAGTTATAAAAGGGCCGAGCGTCTATTTTTGGATTTAGTATTATTACGAGTTTACACGAATCATCAAGTTACCACGTAGTGTTTGTGAAGTAAGTGGCTCCGCTGTCCCACTGCTTAGTCGCGATGTACCCTATATCTAGTTAGCCAGTCTTCAAGTGTAATATAGCTAGGATTTAATTATGTGTACTGCTTATTCTGATGGTATTTTATATTGTGTGCTGTGTACTCTTTTACAACCATTTGTAGTGATTTCTGTGTAATTTTATGTGTGCCAAATATACTCAATTATTACGACATTCTGACTGGTTTAATTTCACTCTTTCGTCATGGGAACACCGTCACCCCCGCCTACAACACCTGACTCCCGTTTTATTAACAATCCTTATCCATCTAAAGTGTTTAATTTTGAACAAAGTTGCCCTTACATTAATAATTGAGATTAATGAATATCTTACGAGATATAACAATCTGAGGGTTAATTGCCGAACATTTTATCGGTAGGAATTGGCTTAATATTCATAGTTAAACAATATTCATCGCGTTATTTACGTTGCTGAGCCACAATTTATTCGAACAAATGACGCAATGGCTTAGAAATAATCTTCAATCCCATTCAGATTCTGATAAATTGTGCGTTTCGCAATTAGGGTGCTGATTGCTCAACACTACGTACGGGCCGGCGGCGGGTCACGGGAGCAAGAATGACGCGGGCGAAGTCGCGGGCAGAAGCTATTCAAAAATAAATTAACAAATGCAGTATAAAATAAATTTACTTAGGGGGCGTCCATTAATCACGTGGTGTTTTTTTGGCATTAAAAAAAAAATAAACCCCCCCCCCCCCCTTGGTGATACATGTTGAGGTTTAAGACTACCTCCCCACCCATATCACGTGTATTTTTTAGTACCTACAAAGAATCTTAATATTTTTTTTAAATATTTACACTACTGGAAAAAATTAAGGGATCAAAAATAAAATTCGAAATTTTGGGTAATTTTCAACAGGCCGTAACTTCGAGAGAAATGGTCGTAAAAGAAATTAAAGAAAGAAAATTGTAGCTCCAAGTGTCTAGTTTTTGGATTAGAACTTTAAAATTTTGTTGAGTCAGCGGATTTTGATTATTCTAAGAAAAAACAGCAACAAAAAAAAAATTTTTTTTGAGTTTTTTGTTTTGGTCTACGGGCGTAGAAAAATTTTTTTTTGCTTAACCACTATATGAATCGGATACATCGTTCATTTAGCTTTAATTTCTTTTTTTAGGAACCATGATACCAGTGGCGAAGGGTGATTTTATTAGAGAGGTAAGCCGGAGCAAAAAAAATGCTTACCTAGGCCGGACGTGGCGCACGTAGTCCAGTTACTTAAAATCTGTGACTGACTTCCTGGCTTCAGTCTTCTACAAGCAGATGTCTTCAGTCCACCTTTATTATACGTGTAAGCACTGGTGATTGAAACAGTGTCTTGCAAGTATAATAAAAGCGGCTTTGAAAAAAGTCGTTTGTGGTGTGATCAGTGTGATGATGTTGACGTATGATGTCTACTAGAAAAAACTACTTAACTACAAGACAACTGACTTATTCTACTTATAATACTACTTATACTCTAAAGCTATTCGTCTATTCTTTAGTACAAAGTGCGCTAAGACATTATCATAAAAGCCGAGATGATTCTTAATTTTTAACAATAAATGTTTTTCTATTGGCGATGCAAAGATTCTAACTAGCGCCCCAAGTGTCAAAATTGTGAAGCTGTCTAAGAACGACACTTTGACAGTTTTCGATACAATTTATGTCACGGAAAAATTTATTAACCCAATATAAATTAGATTTATGTGTTTTCTTGCTAGACGAAACAATAATTATGTTGTCAATAGTCGATGTAATTAATGCGTCTGCAGGATACACAAAACCAATGCGTTCTGAAGAAGAATTATTTATAAATCCATCCTCAACGTCAATTTTTTCATTCAAGTCCAAGATCTTTCTTTGATACAACTATTTTCCTGCGTCTGATATCAGCCCTATTTTCTCGAGCAATAGATTTTATTTTTTGGGCTAATGGTACTTCTTTATGAGAGCTTCTTTTAGGAATATTCTGAGACGGTACGACATTAGGAAACAAATTCTGTCTTTTAGAATCTGGAACAATAAACATAATCTCGTTATCTGACGAGAAGCTCGCCTTAGCCTAAACTAAATAAATAACTTATAAAATACATGTGTGTATAATATAAGTACAATAAAATAATTAAAACATAATTAAACTTACTGTTTGGAAAATAGTTTGAAGCCTGAAAATGATGAGAACAAACTCTCATAGCTAATGAAATCGGCTTGCCTATTCTTAGAGCAAACTCCCAATTTTTCTTCATAATTTTGTCTTTTGGAAAAACTTATTCTCGAATCTCCGTAAGTACTACATTGAGGAACGCAACAATAATTCGTATTTCTGCTTTCATTAGCAACAGGTTTTTTTATGTCATCGTGAGCCATCTGATTGTGTCCAAACTTAATCTCAACTTTAAAGCAAAGTGTCGTTCTTAGACAACTTCTAAATTTCGCCGCTAGAGGCGCGCGGATAATCTTTGCATCGCCAATAGAAAAAATGGCTAGATCAGATAATCGTTCTTGTTTTTGAGAATTACGCATGTACGTATGAATTCGCTTCAAAGCCGAAAACGACCTCTCCGCGGATGCAACTGTAACGGGAAGTGTCAAAATATACTACACTAGCTTCTGCCCGCGACTTCATCCGCGTTAAATTTCTTGTTCCCCCGACCCTTCCTGTCGCGTCGAATCGCCTACCCGTGCGATTTTCCCCGTTTTTGCAACATTTTTCATTACTGCTCCGCTCCTCTTGGTTGCAGCGTGGTGTTATATAGCCTATAGCCTTCCTCGATAAATAAGCTACCCAACACAAATATATTTTTTCAATTCGGACCAGTAGTTCCTGAGATTAGCGCGTTCAATCAAACAAACAAACAAAGTCTTCATAATATTAGTATAGATAATGTTGTAATTTGTGGAAAAGTATCACACAATAATGAATTATGACCTAACCTAATTACGTGTTTCTTATTTTCAAAACTTAGGATTTACCACAAATTACTAATTGCGAACGCACAATTTCACAACAAACTCACAATTATCAAATTCTTATCGTGCGTTACTACACTAATAACTTATATGAATACAACGAAATAAATGCTAATTAACCACAAATATCAACAAAATAAAAGGTTTGTTATAAGGTTATAATTCTATTGACGTCAATGGTCAAACAAACATTTAAAATGACAAAGTACTGTCGCGTCGAGCGGGCGGGGCTCAAGGGGGCGGGGGAAGGGCCCGAACACTTACGAAATTCAACGAAAGGACGATATTGCTACTCCAGTTCGTTCGGATAACCCGACGTCTTGCGGCTTGCCAAGGCCCTCTATAAAATGTGTGGCACGTGACCTGAAGTGACGTCATGACAAGATGATCTTGTATAGAAACTGATGTACTTCATAAGCCGGCGTTGTAAGCGAGTTCACTGCAGAAAAATCTTGAGGCGCGGTGCCGCGCGCACTTTAAATGTTTTGTTTTCGTTGGAATATAAAGACAAATATTTTTTTATGTAGGTTGGGGTTTGGAATACTTTAATTTTATGGTGTAAGATTAAATACATTCAGTGTGATTATTAAACACTGCTGAGAACTCCTGAACTCCTGCTGAGAAGCCGACAGGAATGGGCTTATTAGTTACCTGCGCCACTGTGATGATACCGAGATATCTGTCTTCAAATGGAAAAGATCCTTTTTTCTTTGATTATCGATATGTCAGCAAGCAATGATCGCACAGAAAGTTAAATGTTGGTTTCAAGAACTTCAAAGAATTCCCTTTAACGACTAGTCATTGATTTTTAGAAAAAAAAATTCTTCCTTTTGTTGCATGAATTTGAAAACGCAACAAAAAAAGACTCTTATTGACTTACACCCATCTGGATGGCAACTGCATGTTGACGGTAACCTTCGTCAATAAGAGTCACTAACCGAGCAACTTCCACGTCCTATAAATGTCGTCTAACCATGATAAAAAATCAAAAAATTAGAAATATTTAGTTTTGACGAAAAATTAAAAAAAAAGTGCGAAGCGATTAGTTTTGAAAAAGAAAAACTGTTTAATTAAGCGATTTGCTAAGGATTCCCGAAAAGTATACAAAATCAATCTTCGAAATTCAATTAGGGGTATTAACTTTATTTTTAATTTAATTAACGGGAGATCCGTAGAATCACGGTATGCAGCGGCAGAAACGCGTTAAAAATGATTGGGCTTTGGTCTCTTTTTCCTAAATATACATATATTTTTTCAAATTTTTTGAAGATTACGCTTTTCAGAGCAGAAAACGTGATCTATTAATTTTTTCAAGAATTCGATCGAGTGAAACAAAAAAACGGCTAGCTTAACCAGTCAATTACCGTAATTACAGACACAATTAAAAACCATTGTGTCTATATCAAACGTGGTATCTCAGGGACTTAGAGGTTAATTAATTCGGCTCTTTGTAGGAGTTTTGTGGACATATTGAACTGTAAAACGCACTCTTAACATTATTGGTTTCCTTAATACTTTCGATACAGCGCTTGATTTTCCAAAACACCACTAAAAGCCCTTTTTTAGGGTTCCGTTGCCAAATTGCAAAAAACGGAACCCTTATAGATTCGTCATGTCTGTCTGTCTGTCTGTCCGTCCGTATGTCACAGCCACTTTTCTCCGAAACTATAAAAGCTACGCTGTTGAAACTTGGTAAGTAGATGTATTCTGTGAACCGCATCAAGATTTTTACACTAAAATAGAAAAAAAAACAATAAATTTTGGGGTTCCCCATACATAGAACTGAAACTCAAAATGTTTTTTTTCATCAAACCCATACGTGTGGGGTATCTATGAATAGGTCTTCAAAAATGGTATTGAGGTTTCTAATATCATTTTTTTCTAAACTGAATAGTTTGCGCGAGAGACGCTTCCAAAGTGGTGAAATGTGTGTCCCTCCCCCCGTAACTTCTAAAATAAGAGAATGATAAAACTTAAAAAATATATGATGTAAATTACCATATAAACTACCACCGAAAATTGGTTTGAACGATGTACGCTGCCAGACTAGACCCCCTTAAGGGTTTTAATTATTATGTGGAAGCGTGCTAACCGTGGGGCTCTAGAGACAAGAGTGGCGAGCGAAACTAGTCCGCCGTACGCGGAGCAGACAATCAAATCAAACAACTCACCTACAATACAACAAAAGAACTTACCTGTTGGTTGAAGGATACTGCTCTGATGCCAACCTGGAGTTATGTATGTAAGTGAGTGTATATGTATCGTGTTGTGACGTTACGAGTATTCTTCAGGTTAGAATCCGCTGCAATAAGGCTGGAGGCAATCACAGCATGCGGTCTTCAAATCACTTAACCTCCAATAGCGTCACATTCACTTGACCTTCAAACTATTTCAACGTCAAGAAACTAAACCCGTGTTATTACGTCAAATTGGGGTTATTAACAATCCAAACAAGGGTCATGACCTATTGTCACCAAAACGACCGGGGTAAGGGATTACTTTACAAAAAGATCGCGAGACTACCAAGACGCGACGTGTTCCCTTTCTTCCCACCAAATTCCAAGAGAGCTGTCAAGTGTCAAAATCAAACTGTCAAGTCAGATGTCATTCCGTTCGATGGCGCGTTCCGAAAGCGCATAGAGTAACTAATCCAACGGTCCGAAACATCTACCCCCCCCGGACGGGCCTTCCCGTCCGCTAATCACTTGGCAATCCCGACAAGGTTGCGTTTTATCAGTCCACCTGACGCGCTGCTGGAGGATGTGCAAATACTCCAAGCTCCAACGCTTCCAAAAACTCTGAGCGAGCTGCTGCACCAACTGAAACCGCGATAGCCAATTTTGGCTCACATCGACCAAAGGGTGCTCCGGCAGGGCGACAAGTGGCTGTCAAATCAAAAAATGGCCCGGGGTTAGGGCCTCCAAGTCGTTCGGGTCCGAAGACAGCGGGCACAATGGACGCGAGTTCAATACAGCTTCAATGCGGCAAAATACCGTAGCTAACTCCTTAACGGTGAGAACGGTGTCTCCCAACAATCTGCGCCAGAGTCCCTGTGCCGCTTTCACCGCGGCCTCAAAAATACCCCCCCAATGGGGGCAGGCTGGCGGATCAAACAATAACAAACAACAAACAACCAAACAACAACCAAACAACAAAAGACCCGTATCGTCCAAAAGGGGTTCAACTTACTAACGGCTCCCGACAATTTCCAAAACTCTCGCTGCAGAATGGCCAACAGCGCATTGCAACCGGCATGCGAGTTCATAATGTGACGATCAGTCACCAACAATTTAACAACAACAAACAACAATTCAACAATTTGTCGAGGGAGCTTTATCGACTCAACAAAACTCAGGGTCCTTTGTTCCAACAGCGAGCACCTTGAGCCCGAGCAAAGGACCCGACATCAAGACTGGCGTTCGAGGCCAATCATCCTCGGGGCGAGTCAGCCAGGGTAGTCCCCACCATAGGGGGTGAGCAATCAAGAGGGGTGCCATGCACCCACGTGAGGCAACGGCACCTGGGTTCAAATCTCCAGGCACGTGCCTCCAAATCAAAGGCGTTTCAAAATTCCGAATCTGGGACACTCGGTACGCAACAAAGACCTCCAAAGAGTGGACGGACGTCTTCAACCAACACAAAACAATTTGACTGTCCGTCCAGGCGTAAGAAAACCGAATGTCCACAGTTCCACCCAAAGTGTGAGCAACGTGGTTCAATAGACGCACAAGACGCGCCGCCCCTGACAATTCAACTTAGGGATGGTCAGTGCCGTCCGGAGGGGGACCACCTTGCTCTTGGCCAAGACCAGTGACAAATTCACCTGGCCTGTGCGCAGCCGGTGCGCAGACAAACAACAGCTGCATAACCGTGCGAAGACGCATCACAAACAAGGGTAGCAGTGTAGCTCCCAGGGGGGAGAATAGCGCGGGGTAACACGACCTCGTTGACTGCAGGGAGTGCAGATACAAATTGGAGCCAATCTTCCAACAGGGTTTCCCGAATTGGCTCGTCCCAGCCAAGTTCCGCAGTACAAAGGCGCTCAAGAAAACATTTTAACCAAAACAATACACAAACAAAACAATTTTGCCCAAAACAATACAAACAAACAACAAAACAATAGACAAAAGGCAACCCTGGGCTCCCATGTCCATAATAACACGGACCACAACAGAGTCCCCCGTGGGCCCCCAGACCTGACCGATGCCGTTGGCAACAAAACCGTGTCGATCTGAGGTACCTTAGCGGGGCAGGAGCCAATGTCCTAACAATGCCTGGGCGGCGACCGATCGCCGCACCCAGGCTCA
Organism: Aporophyla lueneburgensis; assembly: GCA_932294355.1. Lineage (NCBI taxonomy): Eukaryota > Metazoa > Arthropoda > Insecta > Lepidoptera > Noctuidae > Aporophyla > Aporophyla lueneburgensis. The sequence goes on from OW028763.1 coordinate 11,161,726, forward strand.
AGTCTTTCCCGACGAGGATGGAATTCAAATTCCTCGTACGCGCGGTGTCCCGAGCCACGCGCCATCGCTGGAAGGGCATATCCCACCGGATGCCTGAATGGCGGGGGGCGTGACTCCAACCGGGGACGTTCCGCCAATGGAGGGGAGGGCAGGCGGTGCTGGTCTGGCCAGCGCTGCCTAGCAACAATTGCGTAATCGCCTTTACGCGGGGAGACCAAATGGCGGTCGCGCGGCTCCCGATCAACTTGCGCGGGGGGTGGAGTGCGGCGCTCAAAATTGCGGGCCTCTCCCCGGTTCTGAACCGGGGAGGCAGAAGCCCGGTGACCAACTCCATGGTACCCCCCCGTACGCGAACCTTCATCAGAGGCTGGTCTGCCAGCGTGGTTCGCTGTTCTGTCCCGTTTATTATCTGTGCGCCTAACGGAATGCGCGTGTAACGAAGTGACATCTGACTTGACAGTTTTGATGTTGACTCTTCTCTCTTGAATTTGGTGCTTAACAAGGGAACACGTCGCCGTATTGTATCTCGTGATCTTTTGTAAAGTAATCCCTTACCCCCGGTCGTTTTGGTGGACAATAGGTCATGACCCAGCTTTGATTGTTAATAACCCCAATTTGGTGTAATAACACGGGTTGAATTTTGGATATATCTTGTTTAAATAGTTTGAAGGTTAAGCAAGTGACGCTATTGGGAACGAGTGATTTGAAGACCGCATGCTGTGATTGCCTCCAGCCGTATTGCAGCGGATTCTAACCTGAAGAATACTCGTAACGTCACAACACGATACATATACACTCACTTACATACATAACTCCAGGTAACCCCAGAAGCAGTGTCCTTCAACCAACAGGTAAGTTATTTTGTTGTATTGTAAGTGTTTGATTTGATTGTCTGCTCCGCGTACGGCGAACTATTTTCGCTAGCCACTTCTTGTCTCTAGAGCCCCACGATTATCACACTTCCACTGCGCATTTGAAATCGTATTGTAGGGGTATAGTCTGGCAGCGTACATTTTTGGTATTCAGAGCGCGGTTATAAGACATAACCACCAAATTGGTAATTTACAGTAGGCTAATTACTTGGCAGTCTCTATAAGGGAAGTAGTAATACGCTGTAAATATTTGATAACTATAATTAATTGTTATTTGAAATAATTTGTTGGAATTTATTGAGTCGAGTAACTCATATTGACGGGGTCAACCAGGTTTGCATATTCTAACAGAGTTGGTTAGATTGAGCTATGTTATAACCTCTTGTTGTTGTTAATTGACCTCTGTGTTGTATTGAATGTCAGGAAGACATTAAAAATTGAGTTTTGTACCATCAATATGGTAGTTTTGTTGAAATTTGCATTTTTGAGTATTACCATTGTTTTGAATTGGAATAAAGGTTTATTATTGTTGTACCTTTGACACAGTGGTTTGTGAACTTAACATTTGGAATTGGATAGAATTTGAATATTTGAATTGAATATGAAATAGAATTTTGAACGTTGATATTGGGTTTGAATTAGAATAAAAGTTTATTGTTGAATTGAATTGAAACCAATATATTGTTATTTCTTGAGTTGCTGATTAGCGGTTTGGTAGTTTGATTGTTTGCTTGTAGTTATTTTGTAATTGATTGTTTGAACTTTGTTACTTAATTACCTTTTGCTTGGTTTATTTTATTTGATTGTTTGCGTTGGATTTCCTTGTTATTTATTGATTGAACTTTGTTATTTGATAATTTAATTGTTTTGTTTATTTGAATGGTTTTGTTTGTGCAATGGCATACAAATGGAAATATTGCAGTGCCGGACACCTGTCCAGGTCAAGCCGGAGACCTCGGTTGTTTCAGGTCCCGGACTATTGAGTAGATTGCCGGCTTTGGAACTGCCACATTTGACGGTCGCTGGGACCACTGGTACGGTTTCCAAAACCTGTTTGCAAGTTTGGTTGATGCACGCTCGGACCTCAGACCCGCCCAAAGGTTAGCCTATTTGTTGTCTGTCCTGGAAGGTGAGGCCCGAGCCTTGGTACAGCATCTGTCGTTGACTGACTCAGCCTACCCTACCGCTTTGGGACTACTCACCCAGCGGTACCAAAATAAACGTTGTTTGGCTGACGTTCATATTGAATTGATTTTGGGGTTACCGGTCATTACTAGTTTGTCAGCATTGCGTACTGACCTGTTGAACCCGTTGGTGGTAGCGACCTACGCTTTAAAGCGATTGGACTTGCCGGTGGACCAATGGTCTTACCCTTTGGTGCATGTTGTGCTGCAACGGCTTCCTGCCGATTTGAGGGCTCATTTCGAGCAAAGGTATGGTGGGGATAGTGTCACACATCTCCCCCCATTTGGTGACCTCGTCCAGTTTTCGGAGGATGAGTGTCGGTTTGTGGACAACTCTGGCGTTGCCACTGAGTCATGCCAGCCGTCTTCCCGGCCACGAGACCAGGGACGGACTAGGGCTCGCGGGCCTGTTGATGGTCGCCCCGCCGCTCGTTTTGCTGGCACCATGAGTCGTCCTGGTTGTGAGTTTGTAGGGACACGGGGCATGGCATGGCAACTTGCGTGGCCTTTTTTGAAATTGCACGTGAGTGCCCGCCGCCGAATTGCCAATGCATGCCGCATGTGCTTCTCTTGTTTGGGGGCTCACTTCCATCGGGACTGCCCCAACCCCCGCCCTTGTAGAATTTGTGGGGGGTCCCATTTGGACATATTGTGCGCTAACGCGAACCACGCTGGTAGACCAGCCTCTGATGAAGGTTCGCGTACGGGGGGGTACCATGGAGTTGGTCACCGGGCTTCTGCCTCGCCGGTTCAGAACCGGGGAGAGGCCCGCAATTTTGAGCGCCGCACTCCAACCCCCGCGCAAGTTGATCGGGAGCCGCGCGACCGCCATTTGGTCTCCCCGCGTAAAGGCGATTACGCAATTGTTGCTAGGCAGCGCTGGTCAGACCAGCACGCCTGCCCTCCCCTCCATTGGCGGAACGTCCCCGGTTGGAGTCACGCCCCCCGCCATTCAGGCATCCGGTGGGATATGCCCTTCCAGCGATGGCGCGTGGCTCGGGACACCGCGCGTACGAGGAATTTGAATTCCATCCTCGTCGGGAAAGACTTGAGCCTGGGTGCGGCGATCGGTCGCCGCCCAGGCATTGTTAGGACATTGGCGCCTGCCCCGCTAAGGTACCCCTCAGATCGACACGGTTTTGTTGCCAACGGCATCGGTCAGGTCTGGGGGCCCACGGGGGACTCTGTTGTGGTCCGTGTCATTATGGACATGGGAGCCCAGGGTTGCCTTTTGTCTATTGTTTTGTTGTTTGTTTGTATTGTTTTGGGCAAAATTGTTTTCTTCAGCGCCTTTTGACCGCGGGACTTGGCTGGGACGAGCCAATTCGGGAAACCCTGTTGGAAGATTGGCTCCAATTTGTATCCGCACTCCCTGCAGTCAACGAGGTCGTGTTACCCCGCGCTATCCTCCCCCCTGGGAGCTACACTGCTACCCTTGTTTGTGATGCGTCTTCGCACGGTTATGCAGCTGTTGTTTGTCTGCGCACCGTCTGCGCGACAGGCCAGGTGAATTTGTCACTGGTCTTGGCCAAGAGCAAGGTGGCCCCCCTCCGGACGGCACTGACCATCCCTAAGTTGAATTGTCAGGGGCGGCGCGTCTTGTGCGTCTATTGAACCACGTTGCTCACACTTTGGGTGGAACTGTGGACATTCGGTTTTCTTACGCCTGGACGGACAGTCAAATTGTTTTGTGTTGGTTGAAGACGTCCGTCCACTCTTTGGAGGTCTTTGTTGCGTACCGAGTGTCCCAGATTCGGAATTTTGAAACGCCTTTGATTTGGAGGCACGTGCCTGGAGATTTGAACCCAGGTGCCGTGGCCTCACGTGGGTGCATGGCACCCCGCTTGATTGCTCGACCCCTATGGTGGGGACCAGACTGGCTGACTCACCCCGAGGATGATTGGCCTCGATCACCAGTCTTGATGTCGGGTCCTTTGCCCGGGCTCAAGGTGCTCGCTGTTGGAACGAAGGACCCTGATTTATTGTTGAGTCGATTTAGCTCCCTCGACAAATTGTTGAATTGTTGGTGACTGATCGTCACATTAAGAACTCGCATGCCGGTTGCAATGCGCTGTTGGCCATTCTGCAGCGAGAGTTTGGATATTGTCGGGAGCCGTTAGTAAGTTGAACCCCTTTTGGACGATACGGGTCTTTTGTTGTTTGGTTGTTGACGGTTGAGTCACTCTAGCCTTCCTTATGGGGCCGTCACCCCCTTTTGTTGCCTAAGGAGGGCCATTTGGTTAAATTGTTGTTGATGTTTGGTTGTTATTGTTTGGTTGTTTTTGGTGTTTGTTATTGTTTTGACCCGCCAGCCTGCCCCCATTGGGGGGTATTTTGAGGCCGCGGTGAAAGCGGCACAGGGACTCTGGCGCAGATTGTTGGGAGACACCGTTCTCACCTTTAAGGAGTTAGCTACGGTATTTTGCCGCATTGAAGCTGTATTGAACTCGCGTCCATTGTGCCCGCTGTCTTTGGACCCAAACGACTTGGAGGCCCTGACCCCGGGCCATTTTTTTTTGATTTGACAGCCACTTGTCGCCCTGCCGGAGCACCCTTTTGTCGATGTGAGCCAAAATTGGCTATCGCGGTTTCAGTTGGTGCAGCAGCTCGCTCAGAGTTTTGGAAGCGTTTGAGCTTGGAGTATTTGCACATCCTCCAGCAGCGCGTCAGGTGGACTGATAAAACGCAACCTTGTCGGGATTGCCAAGTGATTAGCGGACGGGAAGGCCCGTCCGGGGGGGGTAGATGTTCTGTCCCGTTTATTATCTGTGCGCCTAACGGAATGCGCGTGTAACGAAGTGACATCTGACTTGACAGTTTTGACGTTGACTCTTCTCTCTTGAATTTGGTGCTTAACAAGGGAACACGTCGCCGTATTGTATCTCGCGATCTTTTGTAAAGTTATCCCTTACCTCCGGTCGTTTTGGTGGACAATAGGTCATGACCCAGCTTTGATTGTTAATAACCCCAATTTGGTGTAATAACACGGGTTGAATTTTGGATATATCTTGTTTAAATAGTTTGAAGGTTAAGCAAGTGACGCTATTGGGAACGAGTGATTTGAAGACCGCATGCTGTGATTGCCTCCAGCCGTATTGCAGCGGATTCTAACCTGAAGAATACTCGTAACGTCACAACACGATACATATACACTCACTTACATACATAACTCCAGGTAACCCCAGAAGCAGTGTCCTTCAACCAACAGGTAAGTTCTTTTGTTGTATTGTAAGTGTTTGATTTGATTGTCTGCTCCGCGTACGGCGGACTATTTTCGCTAGCCACTTCTTGTCTCTAGAGCCCCACGATTATCACACTTCCACTGCGCATTTGAAATCGTATTGTAGGGGTCTAGTCTGGCAGCGTACATTCGCGTTAGCGCACAATATGTCCAAATGGGACCCGCCACAAATTCTACAAGGGCGGGGGTTGGGGCAGTCCCGATGGAAGTGAGCCCCCAAACATGAGAAGCACAGGCGGCGTGCATTTGCAATTCGGCGGCGGGCACTCACGTGCAATTTCAAAAAGGCCGCGCAAGTTGCCATGCCATGCCCCGTGTCCCTACAAAACTCACAACCAGGACGACTTTGGGTGCCAGCAAAACGAGTGGCGGGGCGACTATCAACAGGCCCGCGGGCCCCAGTCCGTACCTGGTCTCGTGGCTGGGAAGACGGCTGGCGCGACTCAGTGGCAACGCCAGAGTTGTCCACAAACCGACACTCATCCTCCAAAAATTGGACGAGGTCATCAAATGGGGGGAGATATGTGACACTATCCCCACCATACTTTTGCTCGAAACGAGCCCTCAAATCGGCAGGAAGCCGTTGCAGCACAACGTGCACCAAAAGGTAAGACCAATGGTCCACCGGCAAGTCCAATTGCTTTAAAGCGTTGGTCGCTGCCACCAACGGGTTCAACAGGTCAGTACGCAATGCTGACAATCCAGTAATGACCGGTAACCCCAAAATCAATTCAATATGAACGTCAGCCAAACAACGTTTATTTTGGTACCGCCGGGTGACTAGCTCCACAGCGGTAGGGTAGGCTGAGTCAGTCAACGACAGATGCTGTACCAAGGCTCGGGCCTCACCTTCTAGGACAGACAACAAATAGGCCAACTTTTGGGCGGGTCTGAGGTCTGAGCGTGCATCAACCAAACTTTCAAACAGGTTTTGGAAACCTAACCACTGGTCCAAGCAACCGTTAAAGTGTGGCAGTTCCAAGGTAGGCAGTCTACTCAATAGTCCGGGACCTGAAACAACCGAGGTCTCCGGTTTGACCTGGACAGGTGTCCGGCTCCCCAATATTTCCCGAGCACGTTGACCAATGACATCCCCCAGGTCCAAGATCTGGTCGTAGTCAGCAAGGACCTTGTCACGTGCTGCCTGATCCAGCACTTCCAGAGCCACATCACAAATGTACTCGTTGTAGCGGGTAAGCAGAGCATCAACGTTGCCGAGTCTCACGTTCAACTGCTCGAACCGAGCCAGAGTGACCGCTTCAAGATCCGGGCGCTCAGCGGTTGCTGCAGCTGAAGTGAACCACCGTAGCTGTGTGGTCAATCCACTGATTGCCTCTCTCACCGCTTTGTGTGCCATTGCACAAACAATACAATTCAAATAAACCAAAATTAAATAATCAAATAACAAAGTTCAATCAATCAATTACAAAATAACTACAAGCAAACAATCAAACTACCAAACTGACTAATCAGCAACTCAAGAAATAACAATATATTGGTTTCAATTCAATTCAACAATAAACTTTTATTTTAATTCTAAACCAATATCAACATTAAACTTCACTATTTCATATTCAATTCAAATATTCAAATTCTAATCCAATTCCAAATGTTAAGTTCACAAACCACTGTGTGGTACAACAATAATGAACCTTTATTCCAACTCAAACAATGGTAATACTCAAAAATGCCAATTACAACAAAACTACCATATTGATGGTACAAAACTCAATATTTTAATGTCTTCCTGACATTCAATACAACACAGAGGTCAATTAACAACAACAAGAGGTTATAACATAGCTCAATCTAACCAACTCTGTTAGAATATGCAAACCTGGTTGACCGCGTCAATATGAGTTACTCGACTCAATAAATTCCAACAAATTATTTCAAATAACAATTAATTATAGTTATCAAATTTTTACAGCGTATTACTACTTCCCTTATAGAGACTGCCAAGTAATTAGCCTACTGTAAATTACCAATTTGTTGGTTATATGTCTTATAACCGCGCTCTGAATACCAAAAATGTACGCTGCCAGACTAGACCCCCTTAAGGGTTTTAATTATTATGTGGAAGCGTGCTAACCGTGGGGCTCTAGAGACAAGAGTGGCGAGCGAAACTAGTCCGCCGTACGCGGAGCAGACAATCAAATCAAACAACTCACCTACAATACAACAAAAGAACTTACCTGTTGGTTGAAGGATACTGCTCTGATGCCAACCTGGAGTTATGTATGTAAGTGAGTGTATATGTATCGTGTTGTGACGTTACGAGTATTCTTCAGGTTAGAATCCGCTGCAATAAGGCTGGAGGCAATCACAGCATGCGGTCTTCAAATCACTTAACCTCCAATAGCGTCACATTCACTTGACCTTCAAACTATTTCAACGCCAAGAAAATAAACCCGTGTTATTACGTCAAATTGGGGTTATTAACAATCCAAACAAGGGTCATCACCTATTGTCACCAAAACGACCGGGGTAAGGGATTACTTTACAAAAAGATCGCGAGACTACCAAGACGCGACGTGTTCCCTTTCTTCCCACCAAATTCCAAGAGAGCTGTCAAGTGTCAAAATCAAACTGTCAAGTCAGATATCATTCCGTTCGATGGCGCGTTCCGAAAGCGCATAGAGTAACTAATCCAACGGTCCGAAACAAACGAGATCGAGCTAGTAGTTTTTTTTTATAACGTCATAAATCGTAAACCGCAATTTACCGTTCATTCAATCAGCTGAAATATAAAAATAAAAAAAAACTTTTATTTTCATAACCATAAACCTTAAGCATAAACCGAGAATACCTACAGGTTTGTACGGAACCCTCGGTGCGCGAGTCCGACTCGCACTTGGCCGGTTTTTTTTTTGTTGCCGTTTCAAATTCATGTGACAAAAGGAAGAATTTTTTTTTCGTAAAATCATTGGCTAGTTGTTAAAGAGAATTCATTGAAGTTCTTGAAACCCACCTTTAACTTTCTGTGCGATCATTGGTTGCTGACACATCGATAATCAAATAAAAAAGGATTCTTTTCCATAATTTGAAGACACATATCTCGGCGAAAAGTGGACGTATCAAGGTTCCTAAAAAAAGAAATTAAAGCTAAATAAACAAAGTATTCGATTCGTATAGTGGTTAAGCAAAAAAAAATTCCACGCCCGTAGACCAAAACAAAACAAAAAATTGAAATTTTTTTTGTTGCTGTTTTTTCTAAGATTACGCAAAAACCGCTGACTCAACAAAATTTTAAAGTTCTAATCCAAAAACTGGACACTTGGAACTACAATTTCCTTTTGTTTTTAATTTCTTTTACGACCATTTCTCTCGAAGTTACGGCCTGTTGAAAATTGCCCAAAAATGTCGAATTTTATTTTTGATCCCTTAATTTTTTCCAGTAGTGTATAAAGTTCACTATATGCCACTTTCGATTTGTACGCGTTTGACGAAAAAATAAATACACGTAACGCCGCTTTTCGGCTCAGTATCGCGCGTTTGTACGTTCGTAAAAATAAATACACGTGATATATTACTACAGGGGGTGTAGTAATATTATCACGTGTATTTGTGATATTTCATAACTTTTTATGGCCCCTCCCCCCACCTTCGAGCCTCACGTGATTAATGGACAGCCCCTTATACTTACAATACTAATAACAAGCATTTAGTATAGTAATTTTGTTTTCGCAGTCTCCAGTTTCAGTGGCGCTAATAGTACGCCTGCGCGAAGTTCTCGGTTAATCGGCTCTAGCCGCTCTCGTGACGAGTACGAGTCAGTCTTGCGCGAACCATCGCTGCATCGGTGTTGTGGCAGGTGGTTGTCGTGTCAAACGAGTGCTAAGTTTCTAATACTTTTTTAAGCGGATGTGATGTTCATTTTATTTGGAATAGTACTGTTAAAATTATGTTCTTTTGCATAGTTTTGTTATTAATCTAATTTCGATCATTAATTTTTTTGTATTTCATATAAGTGTAAATTAAATATAATGAGTACTTACATGATTGTGAATAAATAGAGTGTCCTGTATTTCATTATTTTTAAATACTTATGGTATTTCGTTCTTCAAAATGGTAACGTGCCCAGTGTCGTTTAAATTGTAAGAAGCAGAATTAGTGTTTCTTATGCTATTCTTGTTACTAAGTGTGCCCTAAGTGAGTGAGTGTTAACTTGCTATATGCTAACACTAGTAAGTCAACACTTTATAGTAGCATATGCCTCTTATTGTTTTGAAATAACTAAAATTATGTTATAATTCATAAATGTTATTGTTCTTTTAATTCGTTTTTTGTATCATAGACCAATTTCTTTTATTTCAGGTATTGCAGTTAACTTATCTTTATAAATGTTTTTTTATGTGTAAATTTATTTTCTTTTCTTTCTAATAGACTGATAATTAACTGTTTAACTAGCCTGCTTAACAATTTAAAGGACATTGTCATAATATTTTAATTTAAAACATTATCAGTATCCAATTACCTACATATAGCCCTAAGTGTTTGTATTGCAAATTAATCAAATATTAATAAATATTTTTATGTTCATAAATATCATTATTAAGAAACTCTCATCTTATTCTCGATAAAATGGTTAATGTGGTTTTATCGTAGCAAAATATAAAGTGAACTACACCAATACCTTACCAATACCTTTAGGAAGGGGCAACTAGAAACAATTCTATTTTCATGTAACAGTTGACGTTCAAAAGTGCCTTTTTTGGGCCTAGTTGAAATAAATGCTTTGACTTTGAATAAACCACAAATATCTACACTATCATACAATTTTAAATTGATAAATCAGATCTACTTAAATTATTTACTCTGGATGTGTTGGGTACGTTAACAGTAGCAGCTTTCATTATTTAATAGAAAGCATAAACATACTCATTACAAAATGGCGGACTATGTTAGCGCGCAAACACAGTTACCTTGATTTTATGTTACTGAAATAAATACTTTTTGTCATCACACGAATTTTAAATACCCATCGCAGATCCTAAGTTTCAGTAAAACTAATCAATTGATGATGATTAAAAAATAAAGATTAAAAATTAAATGAAACTAGCTGACCGTACACAAATTGTCCTGATTCCTAGGACTCGATAGCAGCGCCACCTACCGGGTCCAATAGTGAATCTAAACCATCCATGGTGCCACCCAAACGCATACAAAAAATTCATTCAAATCGGTCCAGCCGTTTAGGAGGACTTCAGTGACATAGACACGTACAGTAGAATTATATATATAAAGATATTATCGCGGTTTATGCACCATCTCTTCGTACAAATTTGTACGCCGCGATATGTGGCTGAATATGTCGGAACTTTTCTCGATTACAACTTTAAAAAGGGTGGACCGATTGAAATTAAATAAATAATTACTCCACATACGGATTCTGACCATATTTCCCATTCTTTAAACCAATATTGAGTCGATTCTTTAAATCATGACAACAATCATGTTAATTTTAAAATCACCCCCTCACCCCCCTTTTTTTTTTTTTTTTTTTCAGGATGGGAAATCATCAAATGACTTCTCCCGCTCTGGACGGAGCGGGAGGGCGTGTCAGACTTTTACTGACTAAAACCCACCCGTGTTCCATCAGTTGCCCATGTGCCAGGGTCACGGTATCTCTTTCGAACAATCACGCGACCCCGGCTGGCATCGGTCCTAGTAGACCCCTACACTGCTGCTGACATCTCTTTGAGGCGCGCGTGGAACACTGCGCGCCGTCGACCCGAGCTTGGTCCTTACCGGGCGGCGAGCTACCCATTGCTCGCCACCCGCAAGCTCGCGCCTACGGTGGCCGGGAGTCCGCTATTGACTCCCGACGCCCGGGGCGTCTCCTCCTGCGGCGGCTAGGGACGTGAGGGCGCAGAGACTGCCACTCCCTCACGCGCCCCGCCTCCTCCTTCGCGAGCATTACTGCTTCGCAGAAGGAGGTGACGGCTTCCCATTCCCTCTCGCTCCGTACCATGGCTCGCACCAGGGCCGGACGCGAGAGGTCGCCGCCGCCAATCGCCTCCACGAGGACACGGCGGTGCTCCGCCCAGGCAGGGCACACCTCCACCGTATGCTCCACCGTGTCCTCCAGACGATCCTCGCAATGGAAACACCCGGACGTATCCTCCCGCTTTATCCTGAACAGGAACCCACCGAAGCACCCATGCCCGGTGAGAACCTGCGTCAGGCGGAAGGTGAGGACGCCGTGACGCCTCTCTATCCACTCCTCAAAGAGGGGACTTACCGCCGCAATTGTGGCGTGCCCACCCCTCACCCCCTTTTTTTTTTTTTTTTTTTCAGGATGGGAATCATCAAATGACTTCTCCCGCTCTGGGCGGAGCGGGAGGGCGTGTCAGACTTTTACTGACTAAAACCCACCCATGTTCCATCAGTTGCCCATGTGCCAGGGTCACGGTATCTCTTTCGAACAATCACGCGACCCCGGCAGGCATCGGTCCTAGTAGACCCCTACACTGCTGCTGACATCTCTTTGAGGCGCGCGTGGAACACTGCGCGCCGTCGACCCGAGCTTGGTCCTTACCGGGCGGCGAGCTACCCATTGCTCGCCACCCGCAAGCTCGCGCCTACGGTGGCCGGGAGTCCGCTATTGACTCCCGACGCCCGGGGCGTCTCCTCCTGCGGCGGCTAGGGACGTGAGGGCGCAGAGACTGCCACTCCCTCACGCGCCCCGCCTCCTCCTTCGCGAGCATTACTGCTTCGCAGAAGGAGGTGACGGCTTCCCATTCCCTCTCGCTCCGTACCATGGCTCGCACCAGGGCCGGACGCGAGAGGTCGCCGCCGCCGATCGCCTCCACGAGGACACGGCGGTGCTCCGCCCAGGCAGTGCACACCTCCACCGTATGCTCCACCGTGTCCTCCAGACGATCCTCGCAATGGAAACACCCGGACGTATCCTCCCGCTTTATCCTGAACAGGAACCCACCGAAGCACCCATGCCCGGTGAGAACCTGCGTCAGGCGGAAGGTGAGGACGCCGTGGCGTCTCTCTATCCACCCCTCACCCCCTTGAGATATGATTTTACAAAAATACTCTAACATTTTTTTTTCTTACCAAAAAGATAAATTTAATTTTTCATAGAAATGCTTAGTTTCTTATACAAAATTTCGTCACCTATATTCACCCCTTTATATGATTTTTTTTAGACATAATGTAGCCCATTTCCTTCCCATGGATACCATCTATGTCTTTGCTGAATTTAATTAAAATCAATTCTGCTTTTATTATGCGTGGAAAAGTAACATATAGAGAGAACCAGTAAATTTAGAACTTTTAATATTAAGTATGGAAAAAACTTTTTAACAAAAAATTAAACCGCCGAAAAAACTGAAAAGCAAAAAATAATAAACCTTAAAATTATGAGTGCCCGCTTTGAGTGATCTTTGTTCATTGATTTTTCAGCACCGACTCAAAATTTTAAGGTTTATTATTTTTTGCTTTTCAGTTTTTTCGGCGGTTTAATTTTTTGTTAAAAAGTTTTTATTTTATAATTTTTTTGGCTTTAATGTACTAATAATACTTGGCAAGGTATACCTAATCCAATGAAAAAAGAATTATCAAAATCGGACCACTCTGTATAAAGTTATGCATGGTTTTACATTACAATCAGTGAGTGAACAATCAATCATCCCCTGTTTTCCGACCCTTAGGGTTCGATTTTGTTTTCCAAATTTATATGGGACCACCTTGAGAGTATACCCTTTCCAATAAAAAAAGAACTATCAGAATCGGACTACTATGTACAAAGTTATGCGTGGTCATACATAAAAAAAAAAAAATATATAATATACGCGTGAATTCATAACCTCCTCCTTTTTTTTCGTCGGTTAAAAATATATTATTTCGAAAATAAATTTATAAATGTAGTATTCATCATCATCATATCAGCCGTAATACACACACTGCTGGACATGACCTCCCCCAATTTGGGGGGCTTTGCCATAATCGCCACGCTTGCCGGGTGGATTGGCGATCGCAGAAATGTAGTATTAAATAAATTTATTCATACTTACAATAGTATCGAGGGATACTTTATCTTACCTACAAAATACAGTAGAGTCATTTAGTTTTTGCACTCTCCAGTTTCAGTGACGCTAGTAGTACGCCTGCGCGAAGCTCTCGGTTACTCGGCTTTATCAGCTCTCGTGACGAGTACTAGTCAGTCTTGCGCGAACCGTCGGTGTTGCGGTGTGGCGGTAGTGCCACGAGTGTGTCGAGTGCTAAGTTTAACTAATAACTTCACATTTTTAAGTGGATTTCAAGTTAAGTTTTTTGGAATACCACTATTAAAATTGTGTTTCCTTACATCGTTTTGTTTTAATCTGATTTATATAATTATTTTATTTATAAATATATATTCGGTGTGATTCTTACTAGTGTAATTTAAATATAATAAATAAATTATTCTGTATATTTTTTTCTGGTTTTTACCATTCTTAAATGCTTGTGGTATAGGTATTTTGTTCTTCCAAATGTTAACGCGTTCAGTGTCGTTTGAATTGTGAAATGCAAAATTAATGTTTGTCATATTTTTGTTACTAAGGGTGTCCCAAGTGATTGAGTATTAACTTGCTGTATGCTGACACTGGTAAGTCAACGTATATTTTTTTTAATGTATTTAATAATATTATAAATACCCATGATTGCCTTATCCATTATATTATTGTTGAATGTTTTTTTTAATTCCCGACGTGCAGCTGCTGACTGTTTCTGTTCTGTATCGTATACCTATTTTATTTCTCTATGAGGTATTTCAGATTACTTATATTTTTCTGTGATAAATGATTTTTACTTCCTTTTAGACGTTCGATAAATTTATTATTCAAGATTAACTGTTTAGCTAGACCGCTTTACAATTTAAAGGACATTGAAAAAATATTTTAATTTAAAATATTTTTAGTATCCAAGGACTCTATATATACCCCTAAAATACTGTTACTAAGAAATAGATGCGATGAACCAGATAACCACATAAATAAGCGTCGATTTAAATTTAAATTAAAAATATGAAATTCAAATATACTGAAATATGACTATCATATTCTCCATAAAATTGTTAATGAGGTTTTATCTCGGCTAAATATACAGCGAACTACACCAATAAACCACAAATATCTGCATTATCAAAGAATTTTAAATCGATAAATCAGATCTTTTTAAATTATTCACGCTGGATAAGTTTCTCTTGGGTACGTTACCAGTCGTCAGCTTTATTTTTATTTAATAGAAAGCATGAACAATTGAACAAACATTATTTATGTCTAGTGAACACCGTCTGCTACTTAGGATTAGTGTTTTATTGCACTGTTTTGTGCAAAATTTAACCTAGGATAACATAAATTTCAATAAAATAGCGCACTGCTTAAATGGGAAATTATTATTTTTTAAACTTTAAAAAGTGGTGCACAAAAATGACAATAACCATGTAAATTTTTAAATCATTCCCGGTGAGGGGTTATTTTCCAAAATGCTTTTTTTTTATTTCTTACCAAACGTATAGATTTAATTTTTCATGTCCATGTCATGTCAATCCTAAGTTTGCAATACAAAATTGAATATAAATAAAATAATAAGAAAATAAATTATTTTTCTAACATAACGAAGTCCTTACTTCTTAGTAAGGACTTCGTTATGTTAGAAAAAGATGGAATTCTTATTCCATCTTTTTCTTCGCCAAATATAATCGACATCCGTTCTCTGGTTTAAATGTGAAAAGGTAACATGCAGACGGACTGCGTAACGTCGACTTTTTAATATTAAGTATGGATAATATTATATGGCAAATATAAATACATATATTTATTTTATATATTTTGGACCTTATTTTACCTCACAAAATACATAACGAGCATTACGTATAATAGTTTAGTTTTTGAACTCTCCAGTTTCAGTGACGCTAGTAGTACGCCTGCGCGAAGCTCTCGGTTATTCGGCTCTAGCCGCTCTCGTGACGAGTACGAATCAGTCTTGCACAAACTGTCGGCATCGTGGTGTGTGGTTGTCGTGCCAAAGTTTTTTTTGGAATAGAACTGTTATAATTGTGTTCTCTTGCATAGATTTGTTATATTGTTATTGTTAATCGATATCATGATTTTATTTATAAATACATTCGGTGTTTCATATTAGTGTAATTTAAATATAATAAATAAATAATTGTGAATAAATGGAGTACTCTGGTGTTTATTATTTCTATATGTGGTACACGCATATTGTTCTTCAAACTTTTAATATGTTCAGTGTCATTTAAATTGTGAAATGCAAAATTTGTGTTGGCGCTATTCTTATTACTGTGTCCCAAGTGAGTTAGTATTTACTTGCTGTATGCTGACACTGGTAAGTCAACATTTTAATTTTGTCTCTTATTATTTTTTAATTAACTATAATTACATTTTTTTCACTATTCTTTGACGTTTTTTTTTTATTTCTAACGTGCAGCTGCTGACGATTTCTTAACTGTATCGTATGTCTGTTCTACTTTTTATTTTCTTCATTAGGTATTTCACATGATTTTTTTTCTGTGATAAATCCCATTTTTCTTTGTTATAGACAGGTGATAAATTAATATTCAAGATTAACTGTTTAGCTAGCCTGCTTTACAATTTAAAGGACATATATTTTTATTACAAACATTGTTAGTATCCAATTAAATCTACATATAGCCTTAAAATACTGTTACTCAGAAATGATTGCGCTGAACAAGCTAACCATATAAATAAGCGTCGATTTTAATTTAAATTATAAACGTTAAGTGAAAAAATTATAGAAATATGACAATCATATTCTCGATAAAACGGTTAATGTGGTTTTATCGTAGCCAAATATAAAACGAACTACACCATTATTGGTGCAGTTCGTACCACAAATATCTAAATTATCATAGAATTTTAAATCGATAAATCAGATCTACTTAAATTATTTACTCTGGATGAGTTTCTCTTGGGTACATTACCAGTCGTCAGCTTTTTTTATTTAATAGAAAGCATGAACATACTCATTACAAAATGGCGGACTATGTCAGCGCGCAAACACAGTTATCATGATCTTAGGTTATTGAAATAATACGAAGGAAACATCATTACAACACACTCAGTTGGCAAAGAAAGAGAATTTTCTTACTTTAAGGGGAGGCAGAGCGAAATCATTCAAAACAGTCGTCACTGTTAAAGTAATACAATCAATACTTTTACCAAAATTACCATAAAAATATGTAATGAACACTGCACTAAATGGGTTAACCGATTATAGTTGGCAGAAATTAAAAATATTGTATAGTTTAATAAACAAAAATTCG
Organism: Aporophyla lueneburgensis; assembly: GCA_932294355.1. Classification (NCBI taxonomy): domain Eukaryota; kingdom Metazoa; phylum Arthropoda; class Insecta; order Lepidoptera; family Noctuidae; genus Aporophyla; species Aporophyla lueneburgensis. Next base: position 11,178,331 of record OW028763.1, read on the forward strand.
TAAAATTGAACAAAAATCTTAAAATAGCATGCTCGGGTTTAGTTGAATTTTGATAGTAAACTGTTAAATTTTTTTACTAACTTGAATTCATATTAATTTCTTATTATCATACTACAATTTATAGTTTTTACATTTTCGAAATGTTACTTACTTATTTTATTATTAATTTTTGTTTTGATTCCCGCCCTGTTTTGAGCCATACGCAACACGTGGTCACGTCGCATCGTGGAACGACGCGCCGGTAACGATAATTCGCGATCTATTGTGTACGTATACGTTGCCGCAAAGAGTGAAATAGGGTAAGTCACATTTGTGTTTTTTTGAGTATGACTCATATTTAGTAGGCATAACTAAATCTTACTTTTTGTTTTTTTTTCTGCTTCCATATTACTATAACATTTTTCTTAAATATTTATTTTAGTAAATATGGGAAAGTGTAAGGACAGCTATTGTAAGATAAAAGTTGACGCTCATTTCCGTAAAAAAAGCCGTTATCATAAAATGTACGTATTTATATTTTGTGATATTAGTTCTTGTTTTTTTTTTCTCTAACATTCGATATGAGTGTCGTGGCTTTTGGGGGTGGCGTTTGCAAATCTGGCATTCAATATGAAATCCAAAATGGCGGAAGTAGCTTTTTCTCAAATGTTCGATATGGGTGTCGTGTAATGGGTTTTGGGGGGTGGCGATTGCAAATCTGGCATTCATTTTAAAATTCAAGATAGCGGATTCAACTTCAACTTTTCCCTTACACTCTATATCTATACTAATATTATAAAGCTGAACAGTTTGTTTGTATGTTTGTTTGATTGATTGAACGCGCTAATCTCAGGAACTACTGGTCCGAATTGAAAAAATCTTTTGTGTTGGGTAGCTTATTTATTAAGGAAGGCTATATGCTATATAACATCACGCTACAACCAAGAGGAGCGGAGCAGTAATGAATAAATGTTGCAAAAACGGGGAAAATCGCACGGGTAGGCGATTCGACGCGACGGGAAGGATCGGGGGAACAAGAAATTTAACGCGGACGAAGTCGCGGGAAGAAGCTAGTATTATATATACCATATTTACCTATGATTTTCGCATGTTTTTGTAAATTAAGCAAGGTTTCTATTACATTAGGTAATTATACATTTTTTATCACAGACTGGTTTTATTATTACAATACCTACCCATCTACCCTGCCTACCTACTTACCGAGTAAAATTCCCGGGCATGCAAGTAAAATTCATAATTTCAAAATTTCATAGCAATCGGATGAGTAGTAAGAAACTGATAATGTAGGTATTTTCCTATATTGTACTATATTTATACCTACGTTATCCGCTCTATAAACTACAAACGTTAATTTTTATGTAAAACACATTACCAGATTTAATTTCTGGATTTATGTAGGTACCTACATAAAATCGTTGAAATAATCAATATGCGTATTTTCAAGTCACTCAACACAACGAATCAAATTTAAAAAATCCTAGGTTACCACCTTTTGTCGTGCAACTGCATGCGGGCTTCGAGAAAACTTGTCAATGTGTGCGTGACGACGCACACGACTAGCGCACTGTAGTAAATACCTATTTGCCGCACGCCTTATACGGTTAGCGCCCTCTTAAGAAATAGGATCTTTATGCGTTCCCAATATAATATTGACCCATTTTTTTAAATTTGTGAATGTAGGTCAAAATGAAAACAATAGTTATTCAATTTTTATCACTAACCTATTAGGATTGCTTACAAGGGAGAAGTAAAGCATACTGTAGTTTACTAGGGCCACACAGTATAGTTAGTTTGATTTCAATCTATAACAAAAGGAATGCAATAGTCTATCAGCTACAATCGTTATAATTATGGATTTAATTTAATGTATTATCGAGTTAACTCATAATCTTATTAGAGGATAATCGGTGTAGGTGCTTACTTAAAAAAATAATTAACTACTATAATATTCAAGTATGAGTAGAATCGTAGAAAGATCGTACAGGTTCTTAGGATCTGTATAAAGAAAAAAAATTGCAACCGAATTCCGAAATTAACGTTATTTTTCTTTAAGTTTTTAGGGTTCCGCACCTCAAAAGGAAAAAGTGGAACCCTTATAGGATTACTTTGTTGTCCGTCCGTCCGTCCATCCGTCCGTATGTCAAGACCCTTTTTCTCAGGAAGGCGTAAAGTTCAAACACTCAAGTCTACTGTCCCTTGGAGCTGTGAAAAAATCAAACTTCTAAGCTAACGCAATCAAAAGATATAGCCGTTTATGCCGCAAATTTCCGCAAATTTTCGAAACTCGCAAGGGAATCAAAACCTCAAGGGTACTTCCAGTCGATCTAGAATTTTGAAATTTGGTACGAAGCAACGTCTTATAGCACAGATAAAGTAAAAATTGCGAAATCCGTAAATTTTCAGTTAAATCATATAATAAAAATATTTTTAATAATTTTAAAGGTACTTACCACCCCTTTCCTCATGAACGCGTAGAGGTATTAAATTGAAATTCATATCAAATACTCAGGTCTATATTACCTTTAAGCTGTAATAAAATCAAAATAACTATGACTCGATTGTCGTGATGGGTGATTTTTTACTTATATACCTCTATAGGTACGGAACGGGGTTTGTACGGAAGTCTCGGTGAGCGAGTCCAACTCGCACTTGGCCGGTTTTTTTTAGTTATGGTAGGTATGTACCCCTCACTAATCTAATCGCGTTATTCGTACATTTATCGCGAACATACTTAATGTAAATTTAAGACTTATATGGTTTGCACATGGATCCCATTGTCAAAATAGAAACAAATTAAAATGAAACCACCAATGAAAAAAAGAATCATCAAAATCGGTTCACCCAGTCAAAAGTTATGAGGTAACAAACATAAAAAAATTGATAACCTCCTCCTTTTTTTGAAGTCGGTTAAAAATTATAAATATTAATACGTGAATCAAACACTTTGTATCCCTTTTTAAGAAAATTACGCGAATGGGGAAATTTGGAACAGTTAAAGCTTATATGGAGGAAGGGTACAGAAAGCTAATAATATTCTAAATACATAATGGATTAGAAATAAATTAGGTTTTAAATTAATTTTAAACCACTTGGCAACCGCTAGTAGTTATAATAAACCACTGTTTAAAAAAAAACTATTGCCATTTAAATAAAATTGTCTCAAAATTTTATTTCAATGGCAATAGACTCAAACTTTCAACAAAATAGTGCAATGAAACGATTTTAATAATAGGTCTTTACCTATGAAATAATCACCCATGCAATCAATGCATCTTTGCCAACGCAGTGGCAGTTTATTGATGCCCTTCTTAAAAAAATCTGCTGGACGGGAGGCAACAAATTCTTCAAAGGCATTTTGTACTGCCTCTCGGGTATTGAATTTTTTTCCCGCCAAGAAGTTATCCAAATTCTGGAAAAAGTAGTAGTCTGTAGGCGCAAGGTCTGGTGAGTAGGGCGGATGACGGAGAGCTTCCAACCCCAGTTCTTGCAACTTGGAGACCGTCTGCTGTGCAGTATGAGGTCGCGCGTTGTCGTGCAGGAGCAGCGGAGACGAGCGATTGACCAATGCTGGTTGGATATGTGCCAGCTTCTCCATCATTGAAATGTCCCTTCTTTGGTATTGTTCGTCGAATAATTAACCTCCTCTGAGTTGAGCTGCATGATTACTGACAAATGCGTGCACTGATTGGACAGGTCCACTCAATCTGTGTGGTTCTTTCCGTAAAAGACCACTTCAGACACCAATCCACATGGTCTTCACATGATCTAACCAAATTATGTCTGGACTTTAAAAGAGACTGTGACCTCTGAGTTTGTTTCGGCCTTTCTTCTCAGAGTAGTCAGATAGGAAACGCCGACCTCATCTAGTTTTAAAAAATATGATTGACGTGTAAAAGTGTTTGTACAAACCTACTTGCAAAAATAAAGTCATTTATCATTATCATTATTGAGTTCAGTTCTTCACAGTACACATCTGCAGTAATGCTCACCCCGTTTGGTAAGAAGCTGTGATGAATCACACCGGCGCTAGACCACCAAACAGTGACCATCACTTTTCTAGGGGTAAGTTTTCGTTTAGGGCATTGTTTAGGTGCTGAACCAGGATCCAACCAACTTGCTGAGCGCTTGCGGTTATCAAACAGAATCCATTTTTCATCGCAGGTAACAATGCGGTTCAAAATTCCTTCATTTGTGTGTCTGTTGAGTAGTGCAAGGCACGTCTCGACGCGTACTTCGCGCTGGCGATCATTGAGTTCGTGGGGCACCCATTTGTCAAGCTTTTTTACCTTGCCAATTTGACGCAAATGGACCAATATTGTTTTGACGCTAACGTCGAAAGCTGCTGCTAATTCAGCCGTAGATTGTATATCATCAGCTTCCACAATCGCCTTTAATTCGTCATTGTCGACCAAAGTCTTCAGACGACCGCGAGGTTCATTTTTCAGGTCGAAATTTCCAGAACGGAAGCGAGCAAACCAATAATAGGTGGTGCGTTGGTTTGTAGTGTTAGCTCCGTAAACGTCGTTGATGTTGCGTGCCACTTGTGCCGCGTTGCTGCCACGACGGTACTCATATTCCATAATTACTCGAATTTTTAACGTATCCATGATGACGAAAAAGATTGGAATGCGATGAAAATGTAACACTAATCAATAAACAAATAACTACTTTTGGAAAAAGAATTCCATGTTTTTAAAATAAAATATAATTTGAAATTAGAATTCTTAGACAAACAAAAATTATTTTGATTTGAAATGGCCAGTACTGCAGAACGGCAATTTCATAGGTAAAGACCTAATATTAAATATGGTTGAATTTTGACCAAAAAGCGACAGCTAGATACAAAAACTTTGCATTTAAACAATGCGCTATTGTACTGAAATTTGCGTTTTGGGTTAATTTTGAATAAAACAGTGCAATAAAACACTAATCCTAAGTAGCGGCTGGTGTTCACTAGTCATAAATCATATTTGTATAGAGATAAGAAACACAAAACAGTTTGAGTAATTTTTCGGCCAGCTTTAGAAACAATAGTTTGTCGTACACAAGCGGCATCAGACTTTATCTGTATCGGTTACAATAAAGACATAAACAGCTATATTAATTTGTACAATAACAACATCTAAATTTCGGACCTCAATAGTGGACTGTAATCGAACACTTTTAAGTTACCATCTAAATCATCCAGTAGATATATGTATTTCTCTCATTCCGATCCAGCCCGTCCTTTGCTACCGTCTACCAGTGATGCCCTAAGCCGAGGTCAGTACCACACGAGGGTGCCCTTAGCGAGTAGTCGCTCTAATTTTAATGTTTTTAAGCCCTGACTGGAGGCTTCATTTTATTAAGGTACAAGTAAGTCCGGCTAAGCAACTTACAACCTCATAGTTTGACCTGAGAGATGTTATTCATAAAAAAATAAAGATATATTTCTTACTAGCTTCTGCCCGCGACTTCGTTCGTGTCAAGTTTTTGCTCCCCTGACCCTTCCCGTCGCATCGAATTGCCTGCCAGTTTTCATCCATTTTTCGTTGCTGCACCGCTTCTTTTGATTGTAGCGTGATGTTATATAACCTATAACCTTCCTCAATAAATAAGCTACCCAACACAAAAATAATTTTTCAATTCAGACCAGTAGTTCCTGAGATAAACGCGTTCAACCAAACAAATTCTTCAGCTTTATAATATTAAGTATAGATTTTAGTTTTATTGCGCGTAGAAGTGATGTAGTAATATTACTGATATTGTTATATTTTGAACCATAGTTATGGTTCAAAATATCTTATAACAATATCTAATTTTGACGCTTTATAATCGACTTCAAAAACAGGAGGAGGTAATAAATTCGACTGTATATTTTTTTAAATTATTTTTTTATGTTTGTTACCTCATAACTTTTGACTGGGTGAACCGATTTTGACGATTCTGTTTTAATTTGAAAGCTGGTGCTTTCCGAATGGTCCCATTTTATTTTGTTTCATTCGGACAATGTGATCCATGTGAAAACCATATAAGTCTTAAATTTGCCTTAAGGATTTGCGCGACAAATGAACGAATAATGCGATTAGGTTAGTGCGGGATATCTACCGTAACTAAAAAGTTAAAATTAAAAACGTATAAAAAAAAACCGGCCAAGTGCGAGTCGGACTCGCGCACCGAGGTTTCCGAACAAACCTGTAGGTATTCTCGGTTTATGCATAAGGTTTATGTTTATGAAAATAAATGTTTTTTTTTTTTAATTTTTATATTTCAGTTGATTGAATGAAAGGTAAATTGCGGTTTACGATTTATGACGTTTTAAAAAAAAACTACTAACTCGACCTCGTTCAAACCAATTTTCGGTGGTAGTTTACATGGTAATGTACATCATATATTTTTTTAGTTTTATCATTCTCTTAATTTAGAAGTTACGGGGGGGGGACACATATTTTACCACTTTGGAAGTGTCTCTCGCACAAACTATTCAGTTTAGAAAAAAATGATGTTAAAAACCTCAATACCATTTTTAAAGACCTATTCATAGATAACCCACACGTATGGGTTTGATGAAAAAAAAAAATTGAGTTTCAGTTCTATGTATGGGGAACCCCAAAATTTATTGTTTTTTTTTCTATTTTAGTGTGAAAATCTTAATACAGTTCACAGAATACATCTACTTACCAAGTTTCAACAGCCTAGCTCTTATAGTTTCGGAAAAAAGTGGCTGTGACATACGGACGGACAGACAGACAGACAGACAGACAGATAGACAGACAGACAGACATGATGAATCTATAAGGGTTCCGTTTTTTGCCATTTGGCAACGGAACCCTAAAAACAACCGACTTCCTTAAAAAACCGGCCAAGTGCGAGTCGGACTCGCGCACCGAGGATTCCGTACAAACCTGTAGGTATTCTCGGTTTAAAAATAAATGTTTTTTTTTTAATTTTTATATTTCAGTTGATTGAACGTAAGGTAAATTGCGGTTTACGATTTATGACGTTTTATAAAAAACTACTCAATCGATCTCGTTCAAACTAATTTTCGGTGGTAGTTTACATGGTAATGTATGTCATATATTTTTTTTAGTTTTATCATTCTCTTATTTTAGAAGTTACGGGGGGGGGGGGGGGGACACACATTTTACCACTTTGGAAGTGTTTCTCGCGCAAACTATTCAGTTTAGAAAAAACCGGCCAAGTGCGAGTCGGACTCGCGCACCAAGGGTTCCGTACAAATCTGTAGGTATTCTCGGTTTAAAAATATATATTTTTTTTAATTTTTATATTTCAGTTGATTGAATGTAAGGTAAATTGCGGTTTACGATTTATGACGTTTTAAAAAAAAACTACTCCCTCGATCTCGTTCAAACCAATTTTCGTTGGTAGTTTACATGGTAATGTACATCATAAATTTTTTTTAGTTTTATCATTCTCTTATTTTAGAAGTTACGGGGGAGGGACACACATTTTACCACTTTGGAAGTGTCTCTCGCGCAAACTATTCAGTTTAGAAAAAAATGATAATATTTATTATTATTATATTCATTTATATCAGATTTACATCCATAAAATTGTTAGTGACACAGAAATGCTTATGAGAAAACTAATGTTAGTATGTGACAAGACATTTTAAGAAACAAATACAAAAAATAAAATACCAATATAAAATAAAACAAAACATCATGGGACAAGCCAATACCCGAGCACGTGTTTACTTGACTGCGTGCAGTCGTATCCAGCGCTCGAGCATCGGACAATCCCAACGGTCCGACAATACACACAGGATGCTGTTGCTACTAGCACGCATGCGTGTCAGAACGGAGGTGCAACGCTTGCGCATGACTGCAGCGAAGCTGTCTACGTGAGCCTCGGCAAACATGCCAGACGCACTGCAATACCGCGGCAGCCCCAACAGCACCCTGAATGCATTGTTGTACTGTACTCTCAGGTCACTGTACGCCCTCTGCAAATAGTCAACCCACAAGCTGCACGTGTAGAAGGACTGACAGTATGCCCTAAACAAAGTTATTTTTACTTTTCTTGAACAGCGTGCAAACCTGCGAGCTAACATATTACATCGTACAGACAATGACCTGCGCTCTCTCTCAATGTCAGTACTGTCCTTCAAATCATCAGTGATCCAGTGACCCAAATACTTCAGTTTAGTAACTCTCTTTAAAGAGGTACCACCTAAGAGAATCTTGGGTACGTTCTCATAGCATTTGGTCCCTGCCTTAAAAACGATTACTTCAGATTTCACTGAGTTGTATTTGAGGCCATGGGCCTCTGCATAAGATTCACATATAGAAACAAGTTTCCTTAGTGCACAGACCGAAGGGCTCAGGAGGACCATGTCATCGGCGTAGCTTATATTATTAATACATACACCGTCTATGTGGCAACCGATCCTAGTGCTACGGAGCTCCTCGATCAGCTCATTAATATAAAAATTAAAGAGACGAGGGGAGGAAAGCCCCCCTTGTCTCACACCACAATCAAGCTTGTACTCATTCGAGAGTGTGCCTGCCCATCTAACATGATTTTTTTGCTTATCATACCAATGCATCAGTACAGACACTATTTCCCTGGGAACACTGGTATCCTGAAGCTTTACCCATAACCTGTTGTAAGACACTAGGTCAAAGGCTTTGGATAAGTCCAAAAAACAGGCATACACTGGAGTTTTCCTTGCAGTATAGTACTGGACCGTCTGTTTGAGCGACAGAATAGCACTTTCTGTTGAGAGACCAGGCCTAAACCCAAACTGTGCATCGTTCAATTTCAAGTGTGCCCCTAAGTGACGATCAATAAGACTGTCCAGTACCTTGGCTATAACAGTAGCCAGAGAGATCGGCCTGTAGTTGGAAACCTCTGAAGGGTCACCCGTTTTATTTTTAATAACCGGAACAACTATAGTTTGCATCAATTTCTCAGGTAAATACGAATGACTTAAACACAAATTAAAGAACAATGATAGCACTCTCTGAAGGTGGAATCCACCGTACCGCAGATGCTCGATGCTGAGACTATCATGCCCGGGAGACTTTCCGCTCACCATTTTCTTTATAACGGAAGCTACTTCAGCTGCAGTAAAACTTACGCTCAATTCTAACTCATGGGCCGCAGCATCGGGCATCGTTGATGAGGGTGGCCCCAGAGGAGATTCAACATTAAAATGGCGACGAAACACATTAGCTATATCACCAGAGTCATGGGCCCTAGCCACGCTCACGGGAAGGCTAGGTCTAAGGTTCATCTGGTTAGTCGACTTCCAGAACTTAGTAAAGTCATTATTAGCGTGGTGTTCAGCAATCATATTCATTTTTATTTGTTGTTGATTATTTTGACACCATTTCAGCTTGCTTTTAAAAGATCGTCTAGAACTACACATGTCATTATAAATAACACCGGAGGCCGGTCTATTGTTTGACAACCACGTGTGATAACAAAGCCGCGCCCTCTCGTGAGCGCCGCGCACATATCTATTCCAGCCCGTAACATATTTACCGCGCCGTTTCATTCTATCATTGTAGGTATATTCTGCGGCCTCAGAAATTATCAACACAATATTGTCATACATTTCATTTAATATTGACCTATGTGTAGGATTACTACACATTTTATCGGCACAGTAAGTGAAATCAATAGGAAAATCTATGTCCTTAAACCTCGAATTACAGTAATCATGGTACATACCAATCTGTTCCTTGTCACGCTCACCCCATTTTATTTTATTTTCGCCCAACATTCGAGACGTATTAATCTTGGGTTTTAAAAGATTGAAATTACATTTTAATAGAATGGGTAAATGGTCAGACCAGTATGTATCATACAAAACGGAGCAACTTAATACTGAGTGACACGCAGCTTCAGTGACCACACAGTGATCTAATCATCGCTGGCTACCGTGCACATCACTAATAAATGTAAATGTTTCTATTGGGAGCAACTGCATATCAATACATGACCAAGACTGGTCGGCACAAAAACTTAATAATTCCGATGAAAACAACTCACCTGGGTGGGCGTTGAAATCACCCAGTAAGTACACTGATTCTACATTGTGACTTTCAATTATGGCATTAATCTCACCTAAACATTCTGTAAACTCAATTAAATTGTCTCTAAAATCGGTAGGCATATAAACAGAAAATATGATTGCCGAGCAATTATTACATAATTCGACCTTTATCGCGGCCAAACGCACACTGTCACACTTCACAACAGTAACCACTGGGAACACAGTCTTCCTCCACAACAAGGCGACGCCACCGTGCGGTCGACCGCGAAGTATACCCGCAGAGGTGTCGACCGCTGACGTACCCGTACATCCAAAACCGTCGTCAATACCGCTGAGGTAAGTGAGGTCGTGAGGCAAGAGCCAAGTCTCCTGCAGTGCTATGATGTCGGCAGTACCACACAGCTTTCTTACACAGTCCACTGATCTCACAACATTTTTACAGTTAAAACTAATTAAGTTTACTGAGTTCATTTCTGGTGCGGTATTTACACAGCTATACATAATTAGATGGTTAGACTGGTACATTCTGTTCATTATTATCTTTATCTTCAGCATAATTCTCAAACCTGTTTCTGTTAAAATAAACAAACCGCCGGAATTGTATTCCTTCCGGCCATAGTTCATCATCGAGAAACAATGATAACTTTGTTTGTGGCACAAAGATTTTATATGCATTATATGATTTCTGTGTCTTCATTTTAATTTTCTTCAAAGTAACGGCTATGCTAGTCTTTTGTACAATATAATCCATAATGTCGCTGTCACTCGTTCCCTTATCCACATAATTAATAAAGAGTGGAATTCGATTTTCAGCAGCTTTAAATTTTGTACTTGGTTCAGCTTTTCCTTTTGTTCCAACCAATCGATTGGCAAGTTTCTTCCTTTGTACTTGTATCCACTCGTGATTAGGTTTTTCTTGTTTCCATTCACCACTGCCGCTTAAAGTACCCGCGTATGTTTTTATCACAGAACAAGCGCTAGGGACTAACGGTTTATTTTGTTCCGTATTCAAAGTACTATTTAATTGCAGCGGAATCTCAGTTTCGGTGACCTTGAGCAGCGGTAGTTCCGATGTAGGTGTGAACGGGACATTGACATACGTTGCGGATTGGGGTGACAAGGAAGGATCTTTTGTTCGTTCACTTGACTCATACGCAACAGCTGACGTATTGCCATTACCGTTATCGTTTGATTTTCCAACGATGTGGGGTAGGCCCACCGGTCCACTGTCGAGACAAAAACTGTCCATTTTACAAGTACTGCCTCGTTTTTGATTAACATTTAAATCAAAATTATTCACTATTGATGCATGTTTTAGATTCTTCACTTTATTCTTGACATCATTTAGCTGTGCAGAAGTCACGTACGTGTCCTTTATTTCAGCCAGATCCTTCTGCAATATCAATATATCTTTTAACAATCTCGTAACATCGACATGATCGAAGGTGACCGGTGGAAGTTTGTGTAGTTCTTTCGCCACAAATATCGGTATTACTTCAGGATCAGCTTGCTTAAGTACAGATATTATGTCGTAAAGGTCACGATTTGATTTTCCGCTTCTTTTTCTTGAAATATTGCGCTGCTTTGTGGGCAAAGCGTCAAATAACAGATTTTTTGCACTTTCTATATCTTCTACCAGGAACGCTGTTGAACATATTCGAACCAAACTTTCCTCGTCCATAACTTTAATTTTGTTATGAATAAACGCCAGGACTTCATTAATCACAATGTTACAGTTTTTACATTTCACTACTTTAGTGGCCATTTCGCTCAACAAAACACGTCCGCTCGTTAGCGTATCGCGCGCGACTGATAGAAACCTGACTAATAGAAACCTCATTACCATTTTTGAAGACCTATTCATAGATACCCCACACGTATGGGTTTGATGAAAAAAAACATTTTTGAGTTTCAGTTCTATGTATGGGGAACCCCAAAATTTATTGTTTTCTTTCTATTTTAGTGTGAAAATCTTAATGAGGTTCGCAGAATACATCTACTTACCAAGTTTCAACAGCATAGCTCTTATAGTTTCGGAAAAAAGTGGCTGTGACATACGGACGGACGGACAGACAGACAGACAGACAGACAGACATGACGAATCTATAAGGGTTCCGTTTTTTGCCATTTGGCAACGGAACCCTAAAAAATGATATTAGAAACCTCATTACCATTTTTGAAGACCTATTCATAGATACCCCGCACGTCCCATACGTGAAAAAAAAATTTTTGAGTTTCAGGTCTATGTATGGGGAACCCCAAAATTTGCTGTTTTTTTTATTTTAGTGTGAAAATCTTAATGCGGTTTACAGAATACATCTACATACCAAGTTTCAACAGCATAGCTCTTATAGTTTCGGAAAAAAGTGGCCGTGACATACGGACGGACGGACAGACAGACAGACAGACAGACATGACGAATCTATAAGGGTTCCGTTTTTTGCCATTTGGCAACGGAACCCTAAAAAACACTACAAAGTCAAAAATAACTTTAATTTCGGAAGTCGGTGGCAAAAAACCTTAAATACAGATCCTAAGATACCGAATTCCGCAATTAAAGTTTATTTTTTACTTTGTAGTGTTTTTTTAAGGAAGTCGGTTGTATTTTTTTTTTTCTGAAATTATAATAAAGAAGCAGCGATCACAAGTGTGGTACACAAAATTAAGTAGAATTGGAAATTAAAGGAAAATGAGAGAACAAACGAGAAAAAATACAATTACACACACACACACTATACAAGATTATTTTTAGTATATGCGAAACCTGAATATAGTTTGTTCAGAATCAGTAACTGAATCGATTCCAATCATTTTTACACCATGTTATATTTTGTACCAAAAATATTTAATTACGCTTCCAAGTTGCGGGCCGCGCTGTTTTGTTTCGATTTTAAAATTATCATGTCTTTCTCGTATTCAAACGTCCTTTACACGGAGATGGTACGTACACTAGCTGTTTGTGGTGATCTGCATATGTTTTTGCGTGGACAACCAGGTAACTTATCAAGCTTATAACTTTGTGATTATTAATGATACAGTTTTGAAATTTTTTTCATAGATTCTTTACACAAAAATACTAGACCCGTGTTTCGGGTTTCGCATAAACAAAAATTAATGTTGTATATATCGTCCCTTTATTGGTAAAACCGATTATCTGCACTTTTTTTCAAAAATGAGTTATTTACACCAAGCTACCATCGATCACTAATAAAGAACTAGATACACAATCAGCGTCAAAAAATGGCCTCACCAAATGAGCACCCACTTGAACATTTGGGTGCTCTTTTGATTTAGTATCATTCGAACGCTCCGACGGTAAACATCTCTCGATGCTCGATTAAAAATTGTAAAAATCACACATCTAGGACGCTAAAATAGGACGGAGTTTCACTTTTTCGGTAAGTATTAATATTATCATTATTTGATTGTTATCACTGTATTAAAAATGCTGATATTTTGTCAAGAAATCGTCGTAAAAACATTTTTTTTTAAATTAAGTCGTATTAAATTAAGGAGTTATAAAGCATCTCAATTGTAAAGATTCTTACCTAAACCTATTAATCATATTATCGCATGCCCACTTAAATTGTTCGGATTATGTGCGTTGACTCTGTTCCATTTGTAGAGACGCTATTGTTTAAAAAAAAATATTATTAAATAATATTTTTATTTAATGAGAGAGCTTTGCTGTTTCTATCAATATTATACATAGTAACATTTTATAGATTTAATTTTAACTAAGTGCATGTAAAAAAATTAAAGATGTGAATTTTTTTTTAGCTTTTACTCGAGATCTAGTGAGTTGTGGAGAATGGATATCAGTTATAGTGCGCCAAAAATCCGTCATGAAGATGAAGATGAAGAAAAAATAAATGATTATGGCTACGATATATTAGTTTCGTTAATAAATAAATGTGGTGCCCTATCCAAAAACATTTACATTCAGGTAAATTATAATCATTACACATATGGGGAGATTCGTCTCAACTGCCCCAGCGCCACCGCAAGCGGCCCGCTCGAGTGCTAAACACAACATTTTGACTGCGTTGTTTCGGCATAAATATCAACCATATACATTCTGAAGCGTCTTTACCTCTCAGCTTTCGAATGGTATTATTTATTTTCATGATTTTTCTTTACATAACATCGAAAAATGTAAATTAAAATTGATAACGTGTTTTCGGCATGATCTTCAATTTTCAAATTTTTTTGGACCACACATATCTAAAGATCAGGTGTTTTTACTTCGATATAGATTATAAAAAAATAGGTGTTTTTCGTTTTTTGCGAATAATTAAATGCGAAGCAAAACGATATTCGCACGCCGCGCGCGCCAGTCGGGCGTACCGACGCCGCCGCACGCGTCGGCTGTCGGTCTTTCGTCTTCTGCAAAACGAATGGTCAAATTGTAAACAATGTGCATAGCCCCACTTTGTGTTTGTACTTGTCAGATAAAATTCAAAAGTGACTACGACGAAGTTTATGAAAAACTGGAGGAACGTATTTCGAGTGCTAAAATGGTTCCGGGAACTCTTTCGTATCACGCTATTATTCCTACAGAAGAGAATAGATTAATTTTGAAAAAAACATCTTTAAGCAAGACGTTTGATATTTTTCCGAAGTTGAAGCAAAAAAAACAAATAAAAAACGATACATCACTGAACAATAAAAAAAGGAAAACAAAGGAATAATACGTTGTATAGCCTCATATTTATAATCTTATTTAATTTACTTCATCGTTATGCAAAACTAATAATAAAAATCTTTCGATCAAGTCACAATCTTACTAAAAAAACTAATTTTATTTACAGCCCGTCAAATAATGATTGTTGTTATTCAGGAAGACAGAAAGACCGACAGCAGACGCGCGCGGCGGCGTCGGTACGCCGCGCCGGCTGGCGCGCGCGGCGTGCGAATATCGTTTTGCTTCGCATTTAATTATTCGCAAAAAACGAAAAACACCCATGTACGCCATAGGATAGATTAAACTATGCTTTAATATGTACACAATTTTTAAAATAACACTAATAATTACAGTACATATAAATAAAAAATTTTGGACAGTTCGACTCCACGTATTCGTTGTCCTAGCTGAGAGCCTGGATCGTATAACTGTATTGTTATTTATTGGCACTTTTTAATTCGAACTTTAAGACATGCGGCTAAGTTTCAATTTCTTTTGATGTGTATTGACCAGTGCGAATAGGTCGTAAAAATTTATTGCTTTTTGTAATAGCTTTGTGAAATAAACTTTAAGCATTGCACTTAAAGTTGAATTTACATTAATGTTTACTTATTTCAACTAGCATAACAATAACACAATTTGGTGACAGTTTTAAGAGAACTTTTGCTTGGGATTGTGTATCTAGTTCTTTATTAGTGATCGATGCAAGCTACTCAACTTTTTGAGCTCCATCTACTGGTAAAACCGATATTTCGATAAGATGCATAGTTTTCGAGATAGATAGGCAAAAAAACAATTATATTACAAGCTTTTAAGTAACATCTGCATTCAATAACACCTAAAGTCTTATACCTGTACGATTTTTTGGAAGCCTTGCAATCAAAAACACATTCCGTTGCATATCTTATTTTAGTTGCAATTTACTTACATTCTGAACACACTGTAGCATTGTACTAATACAAAATAAAATACTTTAAATGGTTCTGATACTGCTGAATTATTGAAAAGTACTTAGAATCTTACACATTAAAAAGAGAGTAAGTAGATCTACTTGCTTTTAAGAGAACAAAATCCTTCGCACTTGTACAGATTTTAATTCAATTAAAAGAGATTATGCATCTTTATTTGTTTTTTCCTCAACATCAAGTTAATAGTAATTCAGGTACATAAGTTGTGCAATAAACATTTTTATTTTTTTTATCTGCAAAATGTTCATACAAGGAACTACAACAGGCCTGGTCATTGTTATTTTTATAATTAAAAAAATACCAAAAAATCATTATTTACATGAAAGTAAAAAACTGAATAAAGTAGAAAAATATCACTAGTTTACAAAATATAACTTTTTTATACTCCAAAAAATGTAGGTACATTATATCTTCCTCTAACCTAAAAGTGCAAGCAGAAATATTTTACCACGTCACAATGTCTTTCTGCAGTCAATTGTTTTTTGTAACCTAACATGGTGACCACAGTTTATTGTTTATTCGTTCGCTTCAAACGACAATTTTCAACAGATGAGAGTAAACATGTCATTAGAGATTCATTTTCTGCACTCCCATCTGAGGTTTTTCCCTAAAAACTTAGGAAGTATGAGTGGCGAACAAGGGGAAAATTTCCACCAAGATTTAAAGGTTTTTGAAGAACTACATGAGGGATTTTGTGATGAAAACATGTTAGGGGATTACAGTTGGGCCATTATAAGAGTAACTGCAACAAATAACTATAAAAAGAAGGCAAAAATTAATTTTTTTTTAGTCATCATCATCATCATTTCAGCCGAAAGACGTCCACTGCTGGACATAGGCCTCTCTCAAGCAAAATCAAAATCAAAATCATTTATTCGCGTAAATAAGGTACAGAAGGTTGGTAAAATATATGAATTTGTTCTCTTATTCTGCCTTTAATTTCGGCGTGCAAATATAAGCTAAAATTACACATTTCTTATTAATTTAAATTAAATTATAAATCACAATCATGCAGTCATTAAGTAGATAATCCCATTAAAATTGTATTACTGAATTAAATAAATGTCAACATAATAATAAAAGAATAATAAAAGTAATAATCATAAATGTCAATCATAATCATTTCAATAATGTGAGAGATTCGCCACCCAATAATATAAGAAAAATAATTTAAAGTGACCGTGCAGTTTATAAAACTTACAATTTATGACCTATGAGTGTAGCACCGCCACTTCGACCTGTTCTGTGCCTCCCGCATCCAACGCATTCCTGCGGCCTTCACGAGGTCATCGGTCTATCTTGTGGGAGGCCTTCCAACGCTCCGTCTTCCAGTACGTGGTCGCCACTCCAGAACCTTCCGGCCTCATCGGCCATCCGTTCTGCGAGCAATGTGCCCTGCCCACTGCCACTTAAGTTTGGCAATTCTTCGGGCTATGTCGGTAACCTTGGTTCTCCTACGGGTCTCTTCATTTCTGATTCGATCGCGTAGGGAAACTCCAAGCTCTCCATTGCTCTTTGGGTGACTTGGAGCCTTCTTATGAGGCCCATTGTGAGCGACAACGTCTCAGTGCCATATGTCATCACTGGCAACACACACTGGTCAAAGACTTTTGTCTTCAGACACTGTGGTAAGTGGGACGAGAAGATATTGCGTAGCTTCCCGAACGGTGCCCAGCCGAGTCGGATTCGACGATTGACCTCTTTCTTGAAGCTGGACCTACCTAACTGGACAGACTGTCCTAGGTACACATATTCCTCCACAACTCCGAGTGTAGCACCTCCAATCTTCATTGGAGTGGGTATCACACGAGCATTGGACATGACCTTTGTCTTGTCCATGTTCATTCTAAGACCCACTCTTTTGGAAGCTCTACTGAGGTCATCGAGCATTGTACTGAGGTCCTCCATAGTCTCAGCCATGACTACTATATCGTCGGCAAATCGAAGATGAGTGATGTACTCACCATTGATGTTGATGCCAGCCCCTTTCCAGTCCAAAACCTTGAAGACATCCTCCAGTGCAGTGGTGAACAGTTTCAGAGAGATTACGTCTCCCTGTCTCACCCCTCGCTGCAGAAGGATAGGTTTCGAGGCTTTGTCCTGAAGCCGGACTGAGGAGCGTTTTTATACAAACACTTCAGCACCTTGATGTACCGATAGTCAATCTTGCACCGTTGAAGAGACTGCAATACAGCCCAGGTCTCGATCGAATCGAAGGCTTTTTCGTGATCTACAAACGCTAAGCAGAGAGGCAGGTTATACTCTTCGGTCTTCTGTATAGCCTGCCGCAGCGTATGTATGTGGTCTACGGTGCTAAAGCCTTTACGGAATCCGGCTTGTTCGGGAGGCTGGAAGTCGCCAAACCTGCGCGCGAGACGATTCGTAATGACTCTTGAAAACAGCTTGTAGACAGAACAATTGTATGATAGACCTCTTCCAATAACGGAAGCTATAAAAAAAGATCTCATTAATCTATGTGAGAAGGGGGTTATACCAGAAGATTACCATGGACGGTACAGAAGTTTGCTTGTAGATAGGGATCGCGTTGAACGCGTACCTGATGTGGCCGCCTCTGAAGAGTCTCAATCCGAGTCATCTGTGGACTCATCAGCTGATGCATGGAATATACATTATTTTAGTTTTAGATTTTCTATCTAAGTATACTAAACAATTTGTGAAAACATGAATTAATTTCATGGTTTCATAAACTGTTTTGTATAAGTACTTAGATAGAAAATCTAAATTCATTCATTTTTTTCACAAATTGTTTTGTAAACTTAGATAAAAATAAAAAATAAATACTAATAAAGTTGATTACTTCCTAATATATAATTCTAATTATTTTTCTACTTTATTCAGTTTTTACTTTCATGTAAATAATGATTTTTTGGTATTTTTGTAACTATAAAAATAACAATGACCAGGCCTGCTGTAGTTCCTTGTATGAACATATTGCAGATAAAAAAATAAAAATGTTTATTGCACAACTTATGTAAATTACTAGTAACCTATGTTTGGAGGCACCTTTTAAGCACCTTTTAAGCAGATAGTCTACCACAATTCTTAATTTTACTCAAGTAAAACCAATTATCATTTTTAAAATTTCAATTTGTAGAATGTTTCAGAGTGTTATTTTTACAGTTGTTTTTGGTACCTTATTATTTAATATTACTTGAAAGGTTACGATAAACCTATAAGCTCCAAGTGATTTAATTAATGATATATATGCTTATGTAGTTATTCAAGAAAAACCAACTAAATGACCTCCCTGAAGATAGTGTTTGGCATTTTTTCAAGCATTATAAATGAAGTACTTCTATTTTTATGATTTACAAACATACTTTATTAATTTTTTCATTATAATTACATTATTGCAGGTAAGATAGATGTAATTTAGTTACATAATTTTTCTGTCAAACTTTTAAATCATCATTGCCACAAGTTTAGTTTTCGGTAGATAATCGGTTTTACCAATAAAGGGACGAATTATAAATACTTAATCAAAATATTGTAACAGAGAAATAATTTGCAAACATTTATGAAAGAGAGGTTCTAAATTGAGACTTCGCTGTTTCGGAAATTGCTAACGAAGATTATGACTTTAATGTAACCAATACAGATAAAGCCTACAGTGATAGCGATTGTGTTTAACAAACGATTGTTTCTTAAGCTGGCCGAAATGCACCCAGGACTATTTTTGTGCTCCTTATCTCTATGCAATTATGATTTACTAGCTTTTGCCAGCGGCTTCGCCCGCGTCGAGGTCGGAATTATCCCACGGGAACGTACTACCGGGATGAAAAGTATCCTATAAGCTAATTTAGGTAATAAACTATCTGTATTCTAAATTTCATCCAAATCCGTTCGGCAGTTTTTGCGTGCAAGAGAAACATCTATACATCCATATTCACAAACTGTCGCATCTATACTTATATATATAATACTAGCTTTTGCCAGCGGCTTCGCCCGCGTGGAGGTCGGAAATTATCCCGCGGGAACATACTACCGGGATAAAAAGTAGCCTATGTCCTTTCTCAGGCTCTAAACTATCTGTGTACCAAATTTCATTTAAATCGGTTCAGTAGTTTTAGCAGGAAAGCGAGACAGACAGACAGACAGACAGAGTTACTTTTGCATTTATAATATTAGTATGGAGTATGGAAGTATTGGATTATAAAGCTGAAGAGTTTGTTTGTTTGTTTGTTTGATTGAACGCGCTAATCTCAGGAACCACTGGTCCGAATTGAAAAATTCTTTTTGTGTTGGGTAGCCTATTTATCGAGAAAGGCTATAGGCTAGGTATATAACATCACGCTGCAAGTAAGAGGAGCGGAGCAGTTATGAAAAATGTTGCAAAAACGGGGAAAATCGCACGGGTAGGCGATTCGACGCGACGGGAAACGTCGGGGGAAAATAAATTTAACGCGGACGAAGTCGCGGGCAGAAGCTAGTTTATAATCAAGGGCGGATCCAGGGGGTGGGTCATGGGAGTCATGACCCCCCCCCCTGGGCTGGGTCCACCGTGGACCACTATTTAAAATTGTTAAACATAGGTAATGGTTTTAAGTAAGGATATAATTTTTTGTCACAATATACATTTTATGTAAATACCTTCAATATTTAATCAATCCACACTAATATTATAAATGCGAAAGTAACTCTGTCTGTCTGTCTGTCTGTCTGTCTGTCTCG
This sequence comes from Aporophyla lueneburgensis, assembly GCA_932294355.1. Classification (NCBI taxonomy): domain Eukaryota; kingdom Metazoa; phylum Arthropoda; class Insecta; order Lepidoptera; family Noctuidae; genus Aporophyla; species Aporophyla lueneburgensis. The sequence goes on from OW028763.1 coordinate 11,198,678, forward strand.
CTTTCCTGCTAAAACTACTGAACCGATTTAAATGAAATTTGGTACACAGATAGTTTAGAGCCTGAGAAAGGACATAGGCTACTTTTTATCCCGGTAGTATGTTCCCGCGGGATAACTTCCGAACTCCACGCGGGCGAAGCCGCTGGCAACAGCTAGTTTATTATAAATTAATATTTTGTATGATGGCAAACGCATTATTCGGGAACGAACGCATCGAAAAGTACACTGGCGAACTACCAAACAAAGGAAATTGTCCAGACTTGGAGACTTGGCCATTTTTAAACACGCTGCTACCCAAAAATGTAATTTACCAATAATTTTAATTCTATTTTAGTAAATATCTGATGCTAATAACTTTGTATGAATAAGCACTGTAAAAACACTTTTTTTTGGTATTTTTTATGATGTGACCAAGTCTTTGGCTTTGAATTTGACTTCAGTGTTGCCAAAAAAACTGCATAAACATTAAATTCAAATCGATTTAAAGTGTAGGGTAATCTCTCCACTGTATTTAACGCAGTTTTCATTTAATCATATTATTAAAAAATACTAATATACGATATAAATGATTAAAGACTTAAAAATGATAAATTAAAGAGTGCATTATCAAATCAAATCAAATCAATTTATTTCGGGCTACAAAGACTAATATCATAAATACCTTACATATTAACATACATATCGATAAAAAACAATGTAAACTATCACTAAACACGAAATGATGACGGCGTCTTGTTCTGCTTCGTGGGGTCGCGTAACGGTCCTCGGAAACGATGATACTAGACACCTTTCGGCCAAAAGCCCTCTCTCAGGCAGGTCTGTAAAAGGTCGGTTGGAACTCGTACCATAAACGACTTAAAATTGACGTTGTGGCGCGATTTCAATCTTTCGACCCTCAGAGTCCAATTGGTCTTTACTTTCAAGTACTGCACAACTTCCTCAAAAGTCGTGGAGTGATGCAGACGTAAAATATACAGCTGCGTCGTAGGCACAGCAGGGCGCAGCAGCATGTTGGGTCCACTCGGAGCTGTTCCACACTGGTTTCGTGAACAAGGCTTCTTCTTCTTCTTCTTTTCCACTTTCGTGAAACCCTCTTCATCAACTTGGCCTGTTCTCGGCAAGGAGCTACGGACCGCAGCCAGGGCAGGTTGTGCACCCTTCATCTGGTCTTCCCCAACTTTATTCTGACGCATAGACTGCGATACACCTGATTTTCCGGTGAAAGAAAGAAAGAGAGAAAGAAAAAGAATGAAAAACAACAAAAGCGGCGTAGGCACGTTTTGGGGTCGACGTACCTACGTGTGACGTTTCCGCAGCCGGTGTTGTGGCGCGGGTGACGGCTTCGGCGGGCGGTGCTTGGTCAGCATTATCGGCAGCCGGAGACGCACATGTGTTCACCTTAGAGGCCTCAGGTGACCCAATTACTGAATTGACTTTGCGCAACAGTGTTATTTCTGCTCGCAGTTCATTGTTGGTTTTTCCGTAACCTCCATACGGGACTGCATCTTGGTCATCTCCACCTTCAAGGTAGTGATGTTCTTTAGCAGCCGTGTAACGTCGACGTGATCGAACGTGACGGGAGGCAGCTTACCCAACTCCTTCGCCACGAAATCTGGCACGTCGTCCGGGTCGGTCTTCTTCAACATATCAAGAATATCTTGAATACTCTTAGTTCCATCTCTGCGGCGAGACGGCATCTGGTCCAGCTTTCCAAGTGACTGGAACGGTAGCAGCTTACCACTGCTGATCTCGTCCTCCTTGTAATTGGACCGGCATATTTGCAGGATGCTCACCTCGTCCATGTAGTCGATGGCATGGACTAGAAACGCCAGCAATTCATTGACTATGAGCGGTTTGGAACTCATAGTGACAGTACGGGTAGCGGCTATGGCCGCGCGACACGCGAATAAAATTCGTTCCGTGCACAGTGGAAACACGTCCAAATTCGACCGCGCATCGCACTGCACTCCTGAAGAACTTATAAAACAATAATCGATTCCATATGTATCGATACAATTATCTTTTTTTGGCAACACAGTGTTTTAAAAATGTTGTGTTAATTGTCAAAACAGTGCAAAAAAAAAAAACAAAGTGAATGATAACCTCATTAACTTTGTTTTTTTTTGCATCAAGAGTGTTGTTTTTGTAAGTTTTATTGCGATTACTTTGGCTGTTTCTAAATGGATTCCGATTCTCCCCTTCTTGACGAACCCGGCACTTCCATGGACCAAGGTTCAGCTTTGTATTTATGATGAACCTGGCAAATCTAAAGGAAGTTTTATTATAAGCATAAACAATTTTAATAAAATGTTAAAAATTATGTAAATATAAATCTTGATACAAAAACTAGGTTTATATTGGCAGTCTTACTGATAAGAACTATTAAATCAATCATATATTATTAGCTGAACTGTTTGTTTATAAGTGGCCAATACCCATAGAAGTTGGTCAGTGCCCTTTTAGTTGCAGTTTCTACCCGTTTTTGCCAGACTATAAATACATTAATAAAATACCTACTTTTTACTTTTATGTATGATTATTAAAATTAAATTATAACTTCTTGTGACTTGATCACGACTATGTGACCCCCCCCCCCCCCCTCTGGCACCAAAGCTGGATCCGCCCTTGTTTATAATATTAGTAGGATAGGATTATAATGTTAGTAGGAAGTATGATAGTAGGATGGCTAGGGAACACCCTGGCTACTTAAGATTAGTGTTAAATTGCACTGTTTTGTTTGAAATTTAAGCTATTACACAAATTTCGATTAAAAAAAACGCATTGTTTAAATAGAAATTTAATAAATAACCTAATATCATGTTTAGTTTATTCATGTGCCAGCATAATCTAGTTTTAATTAGTAATCTAGACTCCGGTTCCGAGTCTTGTAAATAGAGAGACTGGAGTCGGGACTTGCTAGAGAATGGGCAGCAACGTTCTCTATGCATTTTATCACCATACTGCGATCGACAACCCGCCTGCTAAGCGTGGCGATTATGGCAAAGCCCCCAAAGTGGGGGAGGTGTATGTCCAGCAGTGAACGTCTTTCGACTAATATGATGATGATGGTGATGATGATGACCAGACGGTATAGAACATACCTACCCAGTGCACGAGTCAACTAGATCATTCCCTCTGCATTTTTCATGAGACAAAATATCAATTTCAAACTACGTCATGCTTCATCATAATGAATAATATTTTTATTATTTTAGTTATACAAATGTTCATTTTGTTCTTATGGATGTGTAGCAGTGGCGAAGGCACCATATAACACGATTCCTACCGGCTTGCCTTCGGGGATTCGCATTGGTAACTCTATCACTATTAAAAATACAATAGTATGTAAATAGTGGCTACTATTGTCAATAAATATAGTTACACTGCGGGTATTTAATTCACCATAACATTCAAACAACAAAAAAGGTTATTTATACCTTTGTATTACAACAAAAGAGAAATGTTCTAAATTAACCCGGCGCCAAAACGTCATAATCGGGAACTAAAAATTCATACAACAGCGATCCCGTAATGATGTCACTTTAGGTCACGTGGCACCGCTTGATATGTACGAGAGCAAGCCGCTGTACAACGGGTTATGACAGAGACAGGTATAGAAAAATGCGTCAGCGAGAACGAGATAGAGGAATATTGCATATTTTATTCGTTTTCATCTGTTCAATTTAATTGTATTTAATTCATTACATTCCTATATTAATTTTAGAATGATAGTAAGTATTCTTTATTGATGAGTCAGTAAGTTAAGGCCGACTTCGCTTCGGCTTCTCTTTTAGAAAAAATTACGCCTCGCCGCTGATGTGTAGTAGTCATTGGTTACATGAAGTGGGCTACCGTTGTAAGACGATTAAAATGTCACCGTGTATGGCCCATATTCTTGTTGAATGTAATTAGTTTTTCATAAACTGTGAATAAAGATCAAAATGATTTCATCAGTTGTTCTATTTGATAATGATACATGATATAGTAAGTTTCATACTAATACATTACAACAGAATATACGTGTTGGGTATCAAAGTAAGGGCAAAAAGCCCTTTTAATTGAACGGCATTTAATTTAATTTTACAATTATAATAAATCCTGTTAGCTAACCCCAATATTATTTAATTTAAAAGTAGGAGAACATATAGTGACGTTCTTCAGAAGAGTCAGGTACGTAGTACTAGTAACCGGGCGGCGTGCGTATGTGACCAGATGTATGAACTTAAACTAGGCAAAAGCAGTATTTACAGTACTAAGCGATCATAGCGATCATTTCTTTCATATGCTTTGCAGTTTGGCAGAGGTAATATATTTTGTAAAAACGATAACATTGTGAATAAACACTTTTTCATTATTTCTTTTTAAGCTTAAGCATACGACCACAGCTATCTAGATATCTAGATGATAATATTTCCTTGTCTCATACTTTTTAGAGCGAAATTTTTCAGTAGTCCAGTTTTATTTTTTCAACTGACCTTTTCTACTGTTGTTATAGATAGTAGGTACATTATTGTATACTTAGATTCAGTTTTTATAGTAGTTTAGGTTTTGTAGTATACCTGCGCGAAATTCTTAGGTACTCAACTCTAGCCGAACTAGTAACGGGTCAGTCTCGCGCGAACCGTCGCGGTGAGTGGTCGTCGCGCCACACGAGTGCTACATCTTAATTCAAAATTTTTGTATTTTTAAGTGGAAATGCATTTAATTTATTTTAAATAGGATTTTTGAACTTATGTTCGTCACATGGTGTTATTATAATCTAATATCCAGTTATAATTGTTTTCGGTGTGGTGTAATTTAAATATTATAAATAAATATCTGTGAAATAAATGAGTGGTTTGGTTTCAACAATTTTAAATTCTAGGGCTTTATGTATTTAGTTCTTCAAAATTTCTGTGAACAATGTGTTATTATACTCTAATATCTAGTTCTTAATATTTTCCTCGAGTTTTAATTAAAATACAATGAATATTTTTTTGTACTTAAATGAGTGAAAGATATACATTTTGTTCCTAAAAATGTAGTGTTGTTAAGTGTCCTTTGAATTGTGAATTCAAAATGTGTATAATACTTGTAACTTAGTGTCTCTTAAGTGAAAGAGCCGAGCAGAATCTGCTGTCTGCTGTATGCAGACCCTGGTAAGTGGATACTTTAATTTTGATATGACTGTTACTATTTTAAATTGTCATTTTAATGTATCTAGGACGTGCAGCTGCTAATTATTGCTGCCTGGTCATTTTTTTTTTCTTTATTAGGTCTTCGAGAAAACTTGCTTGTATGTAATTTTAAGCTGTGACAAATAAGTCTATTTTTTTCTGTCTAATAGTAGTAATAGCATGCATTACAGTTTGAAGGACACTGTTATATTATTTTCATTTAAAATATTGTCCGTATCCCGTCCCGTCCGTAGTCTACATACAGAACTAAAATTAATGTGTCCTCCAAATAAGTCGAAATAAATATAAATTAGCATCGTTATGTTAAAAAATATAAGTATCAAGAAACAGATCGCGTTAACAGATTCAACTTAAATAAGCGTCAATTTTAGTTAAACAATATTTTTTTATTTTTTGTAAATATTCTCAATAAAGTGATGAATTCTGTGTAATCGCAGCAATAAATACAACGGTATCAAACAATTTGATTATCTATATTTATTTTAGAGCTTTAAGATACGTTAGATATAATTATATGCTGAAATATAAACTGATTATTTTTTGTAAATTAACGTTTTGTTAAAAAGTATGTAACTACCTAATGCAGAAAGCACGAACCCACTCATTACAAAATGGCGGATAAAGTTATCGAGCGACTTCAGCTAGAGATATTTTGGATGACATAATTAATACCTTCTCATTATCGTCACATCGAAACATAATTATGATCTATCTACAATAAGTATCTTACTTAAAATATACGTCTCTACAAAAAGTACAATCTCACTTACGAATAATAACTAAAAATAAAAATCAATAAAAGTCGATTTTAATCAAACATTTAGTAATAACATCGATAAAGGACGAATGCCGTTTTATCGCGTCAAAATAAATAGTATTACAAAAAATGATTATTCTACATTTATTTTAGAGCTTTAACATACCTACCGCGGATCTAATAATGTGCTCAAATGTGAACTGATTAAAGTTTTTAAATAAACGTTTTGTTAAGAAAGTATGTAACTACCTAATGTAGGAAGCATGAGCCCGCTCATGTCAAAATGGCGGATTAAGTTAGCGCGCGAATTCAGTTAGCGAGATTTTAGGTTATTGAATTTGAATTTTCATACTTAGGGAATAGAATCTACATCCCTAATACATTTAGACCCATGTTCTTATTGAATGTAATTATTTTTCAAAATCTGGGAATGAAGATCATAATAAATTCATCAGTCGTACTATTTTCATCACCATACTTTAGGGATAAATGGTATAGTTTCATACAAATACATAACAGAGCGATACAATAGTCTTATCAGCTACGATCGTTATAATTGTGTTTTAATGTAAAAAATGTTCAAATAAAAAAAAGATTAAATTAAAGTAACAACCCAATTAACTCGTAGTATTATTACGGGCTTTTTACATATTATCTCATGTACCTCCAACCTCATCTATTTATAACTAGAGCAAATGAAAATAATCTAAGAATTTAAAAAATCGTAGCGAAATCAATACATATTAAATATTGGAAAAAAAATCTATGGGGTAAGATTTTAATTACTAAAATCTATAGCGTTTTATATTTTGTTTGTCTGTATGCAGGTACGTTCCAGCTTTGAGATAAAACTACTGTATTGATATTGTAAAATTTTTGATATTTCTTATAAATGAGCTCAGTCCGTAGGCAATAAATTATAACGCTATTTGCTTTCAGGGATGACCAATATTACATGTTTGTTTTAGAGGAATTCTTTGCATCTTTTATATTTTGGGCAGATTACTTAACTAAATATTATAAATGCAAAAGTTACTCTGTCTGTCTATCTCTCTTTCCTGCTAAAACTACTAAACCGATTAAAATGAAATTTAAACACAGATAATTTAGAGCCTGAGAAAGGACATAAACTACTTTTTATCCCGGTAGTAGGGAGACTGGGTACGGTTGAAACGGTGGACGGTTGAAACAAAGCCAATATCTCAACACCATGCGTGATAAGGTGAGGGGGTACAAGGGGAGAAAGAAGCGGGCGGCAAGTCGAAAGACAAATTATGGTGTTGCGTTGCTCTTCGCGCACTGCTTGTGTATAGAAGGCCCCATTGTGTTTTTTGACGGAAAAGTAAGTATTTTTTGTTCGTAATCTTTTGTAATTATTATGGTTTCATTATAGTTAGAGGTTTGAGAGTTTTCTATAGTTTTAATTGAAGTTTGTAGAATATGACTGTATGATTTGTTTTTATTCAAATTTAATATCATTCTTACTAGAAACTGTTTTATACCTAGAAGGAGGGTTGGAGACAATTGAAACATTTTTTTTTGGGTACGGTTGAAACAGTTTATTTGTTTAATTTTCTTGTTTCTTAGATGCCAATGGTACGCCAAAGGAAGAGTACAAGAGGTCAGACCAACTTATCAACGTACAAACAAGCCTATGAAGATGTTAAAGCCGGTTCTTCGTTAAAAACAACAGCAGCAGATAAGAAACGAGTGAACCACTGTTCCCTGTTGAGGTATAAACGTAAACGAGATGCGACTGGTGGCGATGAAAATCAAGTAATGGGATATAGGGCGCACAATCGACTTTTAACCAGGAACATAAGCGTGAGCTATATAAATATTAAATTAGATGTGCATACATATATTTTAGCCAAACTAAAAAGGATGTTATGAAATTAGCATACGAACTAACCGTCAAGTAGGACTTATCACTACCTCGGATAACAACGAAATGGCTGGCGAAGAATGGTTTCGAATGTTTATGAGAAGAATTCCTGATCTGTCAGTACGTGCAGCACCGGCTACAAGTCTTTCTAGGACGACTAACTTAACCAGTCAATTACCGTAAATACAGACACAATTAAAAAACCATTGTGTCGATACCAAATGTGGTATCTCAGGGACTTAGAGGTTAAATAAAAATAATGTTAGATTATAAGTATCGTGAATGATTTGAATATTAATATTTTGACCATCAAAAAGTGCTGACTCTCAGCCTAGTTTGAATAAATAACTTTTGATTTTGAATAAATAAATATGTGTGATGTTCAACTATGCCATAGCGAGTCGTAAAATATTATAAGACAAAGAATAAAACATGTTTATTTAGTATATTTTGTATTGATTACATGTGTTTCAATTGACCCCAGGTAGTGTTTCAACCGACCCTGGCATTAGGACGGTTGAAACAATTTTTTTTTTTTTTAAATTTGATATTACACATAAAATACAATGCAGTGATCTCAAATAACATTGCCCATTAGTAGACAGATATATGGTCTTTTATTTAATATATTTCCGTCATCTCTCGCTTAACTAATCCCGATGCAATGGACAATAAACGCTAAAATGTTTCAACCGTTCCCAGTCTCCCCTATGTTCCCAAGGGATAATTTCCAACCTCCACGCGGGCGAAGCCGCTGGCAAAAGCTAGTCAGAAATAAATTAAATAATTTTCAAACATTATTAAACAAGAGGTCCGACCACAAGACGATGTTATTGTACAAATTGCTCAAACTGTTTATGACTTTATTGTAACCGATACAGATAAGGTCTACAACGATGCCGCTTGTGTTCAACAAACTATTGTTCCTAAAGATGGCCAAAAAATACCCACATATATTATTGCAGCTCTTTTGTGTTTCTTATCTCTGTACAAATATGATTTATGACTAGTGAACACCGGCCGCTACTTAGGATTAGTGTTTTATTGCACTGTTTTGTTCAAAATTGAACCCATAAGACAAGTTTCAATAATGTAGCGCATTGTTTAAATGCAAAGATCTAGACACGCGGTAGCTTGTCAAGCCAAGTTCAAGTAACAGAACTGGCGAGCAGAACCGTGTGTAATATTACACGAACCATTTGGAGCCACTTTTGACCCCCTCATAACTCAAAAACTGTTTTACATAAACGTGTCAAATTTGGCTCATATAGTGAAACTTGCAAGATACATATGTGCTCCAAATTTCATAAACACATCTCGAACGTTTATTTAGATATTAACGTCCAAAAATCGTCATTTTTATCACTGACTGACCTATAGATCAAAACTCTAACCCAGTTCCAGATGATCTAGAAAGTTCAAATTTGGCATGCAGATAGATAATTAAGTGAATACCAAGGAATAAATCAGAAACTGGTAAATTTTTATCATTTTATTATAATTTTTCACTTAATTGATTCTATTAGGAACACTTATTACTGTTATTATAAGAACCATTTGGTATTAATTTTGTTATAAATAAGTACCTACTAATAATTTATGTACAAAAAGTAATGATATCCCATCAAAAACATAAATGTGAAATGAGAGCCAAGTTCAATATATGCCTTGGTTGTTGACTTCAACGACAAAAGAAGTGAAATCTAAATGGGTACCAAGTGCAATGGTCAGTCCTGAAATTTATTTGTAACTACATAAAATATCATTTCTTCTTATAACTTAGCATAATATATTGTAGCCTAAGGTCTGACTTGGCTAGTTTTCATATACGAATTATATTATAGCCTTCGCAAGTTCTAAACCTGTTACTTGTCGGTTCTTATTTTATTATTCCGAAAATTTGGCTTGATGGTAGAAACTAGCCATCGAATATAATAATTCGTATATGAGAACTAGCCAAGTCAGACCTTAGGCTACAATATTATTATGCTAAGTTATAAGAAGAAATGATATTTTATGTAGTTACAAATAAATTTCAGGACTGACCATTGCACTTGGTACCCATTTAGATTTCACTTCTTTTGTCTTTGAAGTCAACAACCAAGGCATATATTGAACTTGGCTCTCATTTCACATTTATGTTTTTGATGGGTTTTTATATCTAGAGTTGCCTTTTGGTCGAAATTCGAGCATAATTCATTAAAAACTTAATGTTTTTCTAATGCGTTAGTATACAATAATATGTATATCTTTTCCGAAATTCGAACATAATTCAACTAAAAACTTCATGTATTTGTAATGCGTTAGTACACAATAATATAGATTTTCCTTAACATAGTATAAAACAAAGTTAACTTACCGCGTTTGTATGCTTAGATATTAAAAATTCCGCAACGGATTTTTATGTAGTTTTTAACCGACTTCAACAAAAGGAGGAGGTTATCAATTCGACTGTATTTTTTTTTTTAATTTTTTTTTTATGTTTGTTACCTCAAATCTTTTGACTGGGTGAACCGATTTTGATGATTTTTTTTTTATTTGAAAGCTGGTGCTCCCCGAATGGCCCCATTTTAATTTGGTTCCTTTCGGACAATGGGGTCCGTGTGAAAACCATATAAGTCTTAAATTTCCATTAATTATTTGCGCGACAAATGAACGAATACCGTATGTTTGTTACCTCATAACTTTTGACTGGGTGAACCGATTTTGATGATTCTTGTTTTATTTGAAAGCTGGTGCTTTTTGAATGGTCTCATTTTAATTTGGTTTTGCTTGGACAATGGGGTCCATGTGAAAACCATATAAGTCTTAAATTTTCATTACGTGTTTGCGCGACAAATGAACGAATAACGCGATATTTTTAGTGCGGAGTATCTACCACAACTAAAAAGTCAAAAAATAAAAACTTTTTACAAAAAAAAACAACCGACTTCCTTAAAAAAAACACTACAAAGTCAAAAATAACTTTAATTTCGGAAGTCGGTGGCAAAAACCTTAAATACAGCGCCTAAGACACCGACTTTCGAAATTAAAGTTATTTTTGACTTTGTAGTGTTTTTTTTAAGGAAGTCGGTTGTTTTTTTTTTTTGTAAAAAGTTTTTTCATCAGCAGACTGAGTGATTAAATAGGATTTTTTACACGTATAATACGCGGGTGAAGCCGCTGGCAAAAGCTTGTATACACTGAGACATTTTAGTCATCTTACAAAGGTTGTCCACTCAATATATCCGACATAATATACCTCTAGGCGTGATTAAAAATTAATACCATTAATTAAGACAATAGGAACTAAGAAAAATAAGTAATGGTATTACAATTATGAAACATCCTGTTAATAATGTTAACGTATCATACGGTAGAGAATATACCTACCCAGCGCATGAGTCGACTAGATCATTCCATCTCCATTTTTCATGAGACAAAATATTAAATTTCAAACTACGTCATGCGTCATCAGAATCCACATCCACACTTCCATACTTCCATACTTAATATTATAATGCAAAAGTAACTCTGTCTGTCTCGCTTTCCTGCTAAAACTACTGAACCGATTTAAATGAAATTTGGTACACAGATAGTTTAGAGCCTGAGAAAGGACATAGGCTACTTTTTATCCCGATAGTATATTCCCGCGGGATAATTTCCAAATTCCACGCGGGCGAAGCCGCTGGCAACAGCTAGTGAATAATATTTTTAGTTATTCAAATTTTTATTTTTTTCTCATGGATGTGTAGTAGTCATTGGTTACAAGTGGGCTGTCGTTGTAAGATAATTAAAATATCATGGTATTTATAATATATAACTGTACCAGATTTCATATTCCTCCGTCCGCGTAAATTTCATAAAAAATAATGTTGTGGGAAAGATTTTACAATTTCTGTCTTTTTACCTCACTACGAGGAAGCAAAAAGAAGGGTTATGATGTTTGTTTGTATGTGGGTGTGTATGTATCTGTCCCTCATAAAATAAATATAAATAAAATAAAAAATCAATAAATAAATTAACAAATAATTGTAATGTTTTTTTGTGATGTATTTTTATGGTGTACAATAAAGTATATATAAATAAATAATAAATAATACTTATCAGAATTTTACAAATAAGGTATCACTGCTTGCGTTTTGATCGTCCAATGTAGGGTATGTGATGTCACCGTCTGGAATAAATATTTAGTATAAACTAAAAAAAAGCTTTTTTAACTATGCCGTGCTGGATATCAAATGAAAGGGCTTAATTAGCATATTTCTAAATTATAATAAATCCTGCTTACTGACCCCAGTAAAATTTAAATTAAAAGTAGGTAAGTTTAAAAACAAAAACCAGAGTAACAATACGTTTTAACAGTAGGAAGCGATTATAAGTTTTTGGAAAATCACTAGCTTTCAGATGAGAATTTTTAATTGTCTCATACTTTTTAGAGCGAAATTTTTCATTAGTCCAGTTTTATTTTTTCAATTAACCTTTTCTACTGTTGTTATAGATAGTAGGTACATTATTGTATTCCTAGATTCAGTTTTTATAGTAGTTTTTAGGTTTTGTAGTATACCTGCGCGAAATTCTTAGGTACTCAACTCTAGCCGCTCTAGTAACGGGTTAGTCTCCCGCGAACCGTCACGGTGAGTGGTCGTCGCGCCACACGAGTGCTACGTCTTAATTCAACACTTTTGTATTTTTAAGTGGAAATGCAGTTAATTTATTTTAAATAGGATTTTTAAACTTATACTTGGTCGCATAGTTATATTATAATCAAATATCCAGTTATAATTATTTTCGGTGTGGTGTAAATATTATAAATAAATATCTGTGAAATAAATGAGTGGTTTGGTTTCAACAATTTCAAATTCTCGGGGTTTATGTATTTAGTTCTTCAAAATGTCAGTGAACAATGTGTTACCCATCAAAAACATAAATGTGAAATGAGAGCCAAGTTCAATATTATGATATATGCCTTGGTTGTTGACTTCAACAACAAAAGAAGCGAGATCTAAGTGGGTGCCAAGTTCAATGGTCAGTCCTGAAATTTATTTATAACTACATAAAATATCATTTCCTTTTATAACTTTGGATAATATATTGTAGCCTAAGGTTTGACTTGGCTAGTTCTCATATACGAATTATTATGTTCGATGGCTAGTTTCTACCAGCATGCCAAATTTTCGGAATTATAAAATAAGAACCGACAAGTAACAGGTTTAGAACTTGCGAAGGCTATAATTCGTATATGAAAACTAGCCAAGTCAAAACTTAGGCTACAATATATTATCCAAAGTAATACGAGGAAATTATATTTTATGTAGTTATAAATAAATTTCAGGACTGACTATTGAACTTGGCACCCACTTAGATCTCGCTTCTTTTGTTGTTGAAGTCAACAACCAAGGCATATATCACAATATTGAACTTGGCTCTCATTGCACATTTATGTTTTTGATGGGATATCATTACTTTTTGTACATAAATTATTAGTAGGTACTTATTTATAACAAAGTTAATACCAAATGGTTTTTGTTATAAGTGTTCTTAATAGAATCAATTAAGTGAAAAATTATAATAAAATGATAAATATTTACCAGTTTCTGATTTTTTCCTTTGTATTCACCTAATTACCAATCTGCATGCCAAATTTGAACTTTCTAGGTCATCTGGAACTGGGTTAGAGTTTTGATCTATAGGTCAGTCAGTGATAAAAATGACGATTTTTGGACGTTAATATCTAAATAACCGTTTGAGATGTGTTTATGAAATTTGGAGCACATATGTATCTCACAAGTCTCAATATATGAGCCAAATTTGACACGTTTATGTGAAACAGTTTTTGAGTTATGAGGGGGTCAAAAGTGGCTCCAAATGGTTCGTGTAATATTACACACGGTGCTGCTCGCCAGTTCTGTTACTTGAACTTGGCTTGACACGCTGCCGCGTGTCTAGATTATACTCTTATATCTAGTTCTTAATATTTTCTTTGGGATGTAATGTTTGTTATATACAATAAATAAATATTGGAAATTAAATGAGTGAAAGACATACATTTTGTTTTTAAAAATGCACTGTTGTTAAATGTAATTTGAATTGTGAATGCAAAATTTGTGTAATACTTGTAACTTAGTGTCTCCTAAGTGAGAGAGCCGAGCAGAATCTGCTGTGTGCTGTATGCAGACCCTGGTAAGTGGATACTTTAATTTTGATATGACTGTTACTATTTTTAATTGTAATTTTTATGTATCTAGGACATGCAGCTGCTAATTATTGCTGTCTAGTGCAATTTTCTTTTTTTCTTTATTAGGTATTCGAGTTGTAGTAATAGCATGCATTTCAGTTTGAAGGACACTGTTAAATTATTTTCATTTAAAACATTCTCAGCACCCAGGTACAGGTCTACATACAGACCTAAAATTATTGTGTCTCCCAAATAAGTCGAAATAAATATGAATTAGCATCGTCATGTTAAAAAATATAAGTACCTATCAAGAAACAGATCGCGTTAACATATTCCAACTTAAATAAGCGTCAATTTTAGTTAAACTATTTTTTTGTAAATATTCTCAATAAAGTGACAAATGCTGTGTAATTGCAGCAATAAATACAACGGCATCAAACAATTTGATATTTTATTTTAGAGCTTTAAGGTACGTTAGATATAATGATTAGATATAATGTGCTGAAATATAAACTGATTATTTTTTGTAAATTAACGTTTTGTTAAAAAGTATGTAACTACCTAATGCAGAAAGCACTTAACCACTCATTACAAAATGGCGGATAAAGTTATCGCGCGACTTCAGCTAGAGATATTTTAAGATGACATAATTAATACCTTCTCATTATCGTCACATCGAAACATAATTATGATCTATCTACAATAGGTATCTTACTTAAAATATACGTCTCTATAAAAAGTACAATCTCACTTACGAATAATAACTAATAATAAAAATTAATAAAAGTCGATTTTAATCAAATAAGTTAAGTAGGTAATAAAATCAATAAAGGGCGAATGCTGTTTTACCGCGTCAAAATAAATAGTAAATTACAAAGAATGATACATCTGCATTTATTTTAGAGTTTTGATATACCTACCGCAGATATAATAATGTGCTCAAATTCGAACTGATTAAAGTTTTTAAATAAACGTTTTTTTTAAGAAAGTATGTAACTACCTAATGTAGGAAGCATGAGCTCACTCATTTCAAAATGGCGGATTAAGTTAGCGCGCGAATTCAGTTAGCGAGATTTTAGGTTATTTATTTTAATTTTCATACTTAAGGAACAGAATCTACATTCCTTACACATTCTGGCCCATGTTCTTATTGAATGTAACTATTTTTCAAAATCTGGGAATGAAGAGCATAATGAATTCATCAGTCGTACTATTTTCATCACCATACTTTAGGGATAAATGGTATAGTTTCATACAAATACATAACAGAGCGATACAATAGTCTTATCAGCTACGATAGTTATAATTGTGTTTTAATTTAAAAAATGTTCAAATAATAAAAAAAGATTAAATTAAAGTAACAACCCAAATTAACTCGTAGTATTATTACAGTCTTTTTAGAGTAGGAGCTTACGTTTTTTATAAACATTTTTTTTTTTTTGTAATTCAAATAAACAGTGAAACCTTGCAATTCAAACGTTATTTAGAACATAGTAGGTACTGTTATAGCTATATATTAAATATTATCTCATTTACCACCAACCTCATCTAGTTTTAACCTGAGAAAATGCGTTAATCTAAACATTAAATAAAATCGTAGCGAAATTAAAACTGTACATTAAATATCTACAAAAAACGTTATTTCTATGAAGAACAATTATTTTAAGGACAAAAATCCATAGTTTTCACATGTTTTGTTCGTTTGTCTGTATGTAAGTTCCAGCATCAATCTCAAACTATTGCATTGATATCGTTCGATTTTTGATATTTCTTATAAATGAGCTCAGTCTGTATTCTGTAGGCTATAAATTATATTTTAAATAATCACGCTATTAGCTATATGAGAATGAGCAATATTGCATTATGTTAGTTTTAGAATATCTAATAGAATTCTTTGCATCTTTTATATTTGGGACAGATACTGTCCTTATCAAAAATAAATGAAATAATTTGCAAATATTATTAAACAAGAGGTCCGACCGTGAGACGTTGTTATTGTACAAATTGCTAAAACTGTTTATTACTTTATTGTAACCGACACAGATAAAGCCTACAACGATGCCGCTTGTGTTCAACAAACTATTGTTTCTAAAGTTGACCGAAAAATACCGACTAATATTATTGCTACTCTTGTGTGTTTCTTATCTCTGTACAAATATGATGTATGGCTAGTGAACACCGGCTGCTACTTAGGATTAGTGTTTTATTGCACTGTTTTGTACAAAATTTTACCCAAAGACAAATTTAAATAATGTAACGCAGTGTTCAAATGCAAATTGCTTATAACGAGTGGCCGTCCGTTGGTCGTAATTCGAACATAATTTATTTAAAACTTAAAATATTATAAAATAAAAATATTATCTTTCTGCCCACCATTATAACTTTAATAATATGTTGAGTTTTAAATAAATTGTGGCCAAATTTCATACTCCTCCTTCCGCGTAAATTTCGTAAAAAACTGATACAAACTTTTTGCTTTCCGTATTAATATATAGATAGATAACTAAATATCAAGATTACTGAATTCTTGCGCCAGTATCATCTAGCAATAATGAGTGACTTCTTGCACTATTTTCTAATAATACTTTTATTAAAAACAAATCAGTTCATTCTCAATAAAAATATATCAGACTAAGTTATATTTCAAACATTGAGTAATAATGTACTACGTATCACATTATTACTCAATGGTTTATAAACGTTAAAATTAAATGTAGACCTTAGGCATGTGTGTTATAGTTGTAGTCATTATTGTTATGTCTATACAGGATCGTTCCATACATTTTGACCCCGTAGGTATTGCATTTTTCTACGAAACAGCAGATTTTTTAAGGGGGTCTACAATGATATACTGAATTCATGGTTACAATTTACGCACTGGATAAAAACTTATCCAGTATAGAAGCATTATAAGCAGATGTTTCTTAATTGTGAAAGTTGAGTAGGTAATACAATAAAAGAATATTCTTTAATGTTAGATAAATAGCTGCTGGTTTTGTGGAAAAAGTTTTATACTACATCTGTCCTTTTACCCGACTACGGCAAAGCAAAAAGGAGGGTGATGATTTTGACCAATATTTATGTATGTATGTTAGGGTTATGTTTTTATGAAGTATCTATCCCCTAATACCATCAATAATTCTTGCCAGAAAGCGACGAATAATGTGTCGTTTGAAGTGCCTTGATCGTCCGCTGTAGGCTATTTGATGGCACATTATAATATACTTATTTAATATGGCGCCATCTAGAGGATAATGTAGTATAAACTAAAAAAAACCTTTTAATGATGCCGTGTTGGGTGGGTACCAAATTAAAGGTCTTAATTAGCACATCCCAAAAATAATTTAAATAAAAAGTAAATTCAAAACTAAAACTCGACTACTATACAATACATTCTAACAGTAGTAAGCGATTATAAGCTTTAGGACAAAGTGAGAACGACCACAGCTTTCAAATGAAAACCTTTTCTTGTTTCATACTTTTTGGAGCGTAATTTTTCAGTAGTCCAGAGGGGTAATTGCGGAACTTTTTATTGGTAGGATAGTTAAACAAGATTCATTGCGTTATTTACGTTGCTAAGCCACAATTTATTTTAACAAATGACGCAATGGTTTAGAAATAATCTTCAATCCCATTCAGATTCTGATAAATTGTGCGTTTCGCAATTAGGGTGCAGGTTAATTTTGCAACTAATCTTTTCTAATATTAATAATCTTTACATAGTATAAAACAAACTCGCTTCCCGCGACTGTTCTAAGATCTTTTAAACTTCTCAACGGATTTTAATGCGGTTTTCATCAACAGACAGAGTGATTCAAGAGGAAAATTCATATGTATAATACGAGGGCGAAGCCGTTGGTTTATTAGCTAGTTTATTATAAAAAGTTAGTCGGTACATTATTGGATGTATCCAAATAATATAGTAGTTTAAGATTTTTAGTTTCCAGTTTCAGTAGAGCTAATACGTCTGCGCGAAGCTCTCGGCTACTCGGCTCTAGCCTAAGGATGTTCATGCATAAAAACTATCGATATATGTTTTTCGATATGATATATCGCAATGTTGTATCGATACTTTGCGATATATCGTACAAATATATCGATATTTTGGATATATCGTAAGTAATTTGTGTTTATTTAGTCTATAGTAAAAAATATTAGAAAGGTAACAGAAATATGAGTACAAACAGCTAGGATTAAGAAACAAACCAACTTTATTTACGTAAATTGCAATATTTTTTCTCCAAACCTCTCCAAAACAAAATATTATTAACTAAGAAAAATGCCTCGTTGTTAGCTTGGTAACCATCAACGTTCTGAGCACAGTTGCATTAAAACTAAATATTGGGAATTTAATTTGAATTTTAGTCTTTGTATTAAATTCCCAATTTTAGTTTTTAGTCATTCCATGATTCTTTTCTATTATTCAAATAGTAAACTTTGTCATCGTGTTTAAAGTCACACGATACTTACTGTTTGAATAGTAAAAAAAAAACAAAACATACCATATATAACTGTCACAGCTTGCTTCTTCTAAACAAATTAATAGTAGGCAGCCTTTGATATCGTTTTTAACCCCCGACGCAAAAAGAGGGGTGTTATAAGTTTGACGTGTCTGTCTGTCTGTCTGTCTGTCTGTCTGTGGCATCATAGCTCCCGAACGGATGATGCGATTTCAATAAAAAAAAATATGTATTAAAGGTGACTTATCTGCGAGTGTTTTTAGACATGTTTGATGAAAATCGGTTGAGCCGTTTAAAAGTTGTGGGGGGGAAAGTGGGGAAGAGTAACCGAATGTCAGCAAATATACTCGAGTGGGGTCTCAAATGAAAGCGCACTGAAAGAGAATATTGATGAATTAATCGAGAGTGTTCTTAGCTTCGTTTGATTATACAGACGCCAACACATCAAGCTACTACAATCTGTCAGATTTCTGTGATAGATTTTCGACTTTATTTCTAGAGCATTAGGTTCAAGGTTCATTGGGAAAAATTGACAGTTTCGGGTAGCTTGACCTGGTGGCGTCTGTACATTATATTAAGTATATACCTATAAAAAGTACAAAATAAAAAATTAAATTTAAAATTTAAAAAACCCCCGACACAAAAACCTAATTTCCCTTTAAAGAGTAAAAAATAATAAAAATAACTCAATCTTAAAGTACCTAAGAATGTATTATTAATTCAAAAAAAAAACGTCGCGTTGGGGGACCGCTCCGCGAGTGCAGACGTCATTGACTGCTTAGTTAGGTAATAAGATTATTGGTAATTAAATTGTTAGGTTTGAGGCGGTCGACGGTCCCCCAACGTGGCGTATTTTTTTTTGAATTATTAATACATTCTTAGGTACTTTAAGATTGAGTTATTTTTATTATTTTTTACTTTTTAAAGGGAAATTAGGTTTTTGTGTCGGGGGTTTTTTAAATTTTAATTTTTTTTATATAACAATACACAGACTTTTTTATTATGTGTGTCGTAAACTGCATTAAGCAAAACAGACTACCTAATTGTAATCAATCTATTACTATACTCTATTATTGTATCTTCATAAGATTTCTTAAACATACGCTTACAAAGAAGCTAGCGACCATAAATTATATGTTGTTTTTTACTAGTAAACTATAGTAAATACCTACGCTGAGTAATATTTCGTGTCAGAGCGTTTCGTTTTTGGATTCAGGTATTTTCCAGCCTTTCTACCAACCATAAAAATAATTTAATTGCTTTTGCTTTTACTGTTTCACGATATATCGAACTAAATATATCGATAGTATAAATCGATTTCAGATGATTCGATAATATCGATTTGAACCGATATATCGCGAACATAAAATATCGATATATATCGAGCACCCCTACTCTAGCCGCTTTAGTAGTCAGTCTTGCGCGAACCATTGCGGTGAGTGGTCGTCGCGTCACACGAGTGCTACGTTTTAATTCAGTACTTTTGTAGTTTTAAATGTAAATGCAGTTAATTAATTTTAAATAGGACTGTTAAACTAATGTTCCTCGCATAGTTATATCCAGTTATAATAGTGTGCTAATTTAAATATAATAAAAAATATATATATGTTTGAATCAAAATGAGTGCTAAACTGCTAAATAACATTCAATTAAATGAGTGCTTTGGTTTCAACAATTTCTAATGCTCGGGGTTTATGTATTTTTTTCTAAAAATGTAGTGTTCAATGTCCTTTGGATTGTGAATGCAAAATAAGTGTTTTTGTTTATATCTATGTTACTAAATGTCTCCTAAGTGAGTGAGCTGAGCAGAATGTGCCGTGTGCTGTATGCAGACCCTGGTAAGTGAATATTTTAATTTTGGTATAACTATTACTATTTTTACTGTAATTTTAATATATTTAGGATGTGCAGCTGCTAATGATTGCTATCTGGTGCAATTTTTTTTTCTTTATTGGGTCTTCGAGAAAACTAGCCTTGTTGTTTGTAATTTTAGCTGTGACAAATAAGCCAATTTTTTCTGTGTAATTGTAATAATAGCATGCATTACAGTTTGAAGGACACTGTTAAATTATTTTCATTTAAAACATTGCCAGTATCCAAGTACCTAGTCTACATACATACCTAAAATTGTTGTGTCCCCCCAATAAGTCGAAATAAAAATGAATTAGCTTCGTTATGTCAAAAAATATAGGTATCAAGAAACAGATCGCCTTACCACTTAAATAAGAGTCGATTTTAAGTTAGATGAAATAAGTAGTGTGAAAATTCTTGATCAAATCGAAAAGGTGGTTTAATCGCGGCAACAAATATAGCGATCTCAAACAATTTGTATATTTTCATTTATTTTAGAGTCTTAAGTTAAGGTAGATCAGACGTAATACGTGTACTGAAACACGAACCAATTAAATTTTTGATATGAACGTATTGTTAAGTAAATATGTAACTACCTAATGCAAAATGCATAAACACACTCATTACAAAATGGCTGACTGAATTAGCACGCGAATACAAGAAACGGTGAAAATATCCGGATAGTCTACATGCAGACCTAAAATGATTGTGTCCCCCAAATAAATCGATATAAAATATGTATAAATAAGTTCATAATAAGAAATATAGACATCAAAAAACAAATTCCGTTAACCGAATAACTACTTAATAAATGTCGATTTTAATGATAAAACGGTAAATTCCGTTTAATTGCGGCTATACAGAAAATTAAATTATTAAAATATCCGCATTTATTTAAGAGTTATAATAAGGTCCATCAGATCTAATTATTTGCTGAAATTCAAACTGATTAAAGTTTTAAAATGAACGTATTGTTAGTAAAGTATTTAACTACCTAATGCAGAAAGCATGAACCCACTCATTACAAAATAGCGGATAAAGTTATCGCGTGACTTATGATGAGATTATTACCTACTAACCTACCTACCAAATTAACTCAAGTTATTATAACAGGTTTATTGGAATTGGTGCTTCCTTTTCTTATCTACAAAAAAAAAAAAACAAAAATAGGAACAGCATGCTTTAATAACATATATGTATTTTATTATCTCATCTACCTCCGACCTTAAATCTAGTAAAAAAATGATAAAATAAATATAATCTAAACCTTTATAAAATAGTAGCGAAGTCAAAACTGTAGACTGCGTAAAACGTAATTCTTGCGAGGTTTAGTAACGATTTAAATGAGAAATTATTTAAATAAATATCGTTTTTAGAATGTTTGTCCGTTTGACTTTATGTAGGTATGTTCAGGCTTCACGTTAAAACTACTGTATTAATATTGTTCAATTTTTGATATTTCTTATAAATGAGCTCAGTCTGTAGGATATAAATAATCACGTTATTAGCTATATGGACATAACAATAATGATTACGACTATAACACACATGCCTAAGGTCTACTTTAATTTTAACGTTTATAAACCATTGAGCAATAATGTACTCGTAGTACATTATTACTCAGTGTTTGAAATATAAGTTAATCTGATATATTATAAGTTAATCTGATATATTTTTACTGTCAATCAAACTGACATGTAACGTATTGAAAATTTCGTAAAAAGGGATACAAAGCCTAATGGCTTTGTATCCCTTTTTACGAAATTTACGCGGATGGAGGAAGGAAGATACATTTACCACATTTAAAGTCAATATGGAGAAGAAGTGCAGAAAACTTATATTTTTATCTAATGATGCAATAATGGAATTTTAACCAATAGGCGACAACTAGTTACAAAACAATTTGCATTTGAACACTGCGCTACACTATTTAAATTTGTCTCATGGGTTAAATTTTGAACAAAGTAGTACAATAAAACACTAATCCTAAGTAGCAGCCGGTGTTCACTAGCCATACATCATATTTGTATAGAGATAAGAAACAACAAAAGTGCTGCAATAATATTTGTCGGTATTTTTCGGTCAGCTTTAGAAACAATAGTTTGTTAAACAGAAGCGGCATCGCTGTAGACCTTATCTGTATCGGTTAAAATAAAGTCATAAACAGTTTTAGCAATTTGTAAAATAACAACGTCTCACGGTCGGACCTCTTGTTTAATAATGCTTGCAAATCATTTCATTTATTTTTAACCGACTTCAAAAAAAGGAGGAGGTTATCAATTCGTCTGTATTTTTTTTTTTTATTTTTTTTTTTTTTAACCGACTTCAAAAAAAGGAGGAGGTTATCAATTCGTCTGTATTTTTTTTTTTTTTATTTTTTTTTTTTATGTTTGTTACCTCATAACTTTTGACTGGGTGAACCGATTTCGATGATTCTGTTTTAGTTTGAAAGCTAGTGCTTCCCGAATGGTCCCATTTAAATTTGGTTTCATTCGGACAATGGGGTCCATGTGAAAACCATATAAGTCTTAAATTTACATTAAGTATTTGCGCGACAAATGAACGAATACCGTATGTTTGTTACCTCATAACTTTTGACTGGGTAAACCGATTTTGATGATTCTTTTTTTATTTGGAAGCTGGTGCTTTCTTAATGGTCCCATTTTAATTTGGTTTTATTTGGACAATGGGGTCCATGTGAAAACCATATAAGTCTTAAAATTCATTACGTATTTGCGCGACAAATGTACGCATAACGCGATTAGATTAGTACGGAGTATCTACCACAACTAAAAAGTTAAAAAATAAAAACTTTTTACAAAAAAAACAACCGACTTCCTTAAAAAAAACACTACAAAGTCAAAAATAACTTTAATTTCGGAAGTCGGTGGCAAAAACCTTAAATACAGAGCCTAAGACACCGACTTTCGAAATTAAAGTTATTTTTGACTTTGTAGTGTTTTTTTTAAGGAAGTCGGTTGTTTTTTTTGTAAAAAGTTTTTTTCGTAACAATATTTTTGATTAGGAGAATCCCTATAAAACAAACATGCAATATTGCTCATCCCCATTTAGAAGCATTATAAGCAGATGTTTCTTAATTGTAATAGTGGAGTTAGTACTTTGATAAAGGAGTATTCTTTAATATTAGATAAATAGCTGCTGGTTTTTTGAGAAAAGTATTATACTATATCTGTCCTTTTACCCGACTACGGAAAAGCAAAGAGGAGGGTGATGATTTTGATCGATATGTACTCGCATGTATGTATGTATGCATGTTAGGGGTATGTTTTATGAAGTATCTGTCCCCTAATACCATCAATAATTCTTGCCAGAAAGCGACGAATAATGTGTCGTTTGAAGCACCTTGATCGTCCGCTGTAGGCTATTTAATGCCACATTATAATATATTTAATATGGCGCCATCTAGAGGATATTATGTAGTATAAACTAAAAAAAAAGTTTAAAAAAAACTAAAAAACACGCTTCCATAGAAAACCAAACTAAAAAGTAGAAAGTAATGGAAAAAAAGCGTGGGATGCTTTTTTAGGGTTCCGTTGCCAAATGGCAAAAAATGGAACCCTTATAGATTCGTCATGTCTGTCTGTCTGTCTGTCTGTCTGTCGGTCTGTCTGTCTGTCTGTCTGTCTGTCTGTCCGTGTATGTCACAGCCACTTTTCTCCGAAACTATATATCCGTTGTTGAAACTTGGTAAGTAGATGTATTCTGTATACCGCATTAAGATTTTTACACAACAATAGAAAAAAAACAATAAATTTTGGGGTTCCCCATACATAGAACTGAAACTCAAAAATTTTTTTTTCATCAAACCCATACGTGTAGGGTATCTATGAATAGGTCTTCAAAAATGGTATTGAGGTTTCTAACATCATTTCTTTCTAAACTGAATAGTTTGCGCGAGAGACACTTCCAAAGTGGTAAAATGTGTGTCCCCCCCCCCCCCCCCCCGTAACTTCTAAAGTAAGAGAATGATAAAACTAAAAAAAAAATATGATGTACATAACCATGTAAACTTCCAACGAAAATTGGTTTGAACGAAATCCAGTGAGTAGTTTTTTTTTAATACGTCATAAATCATAAATCGCAATTTTCGTTCCATTCAATCAACTCAAATATAAAAAAAAAACATTTAATTTCATAAACATAAACCTTACGCATAAACCGAGGATACCTACAGGTTTGTACGGAACCCTCGGTGCGCGAGTCCGACTCGCACTTGGCCGGTTTTTTAAGGTATTTTTACACGCTTTATATTACCTTCACTTGTATGTTTGTTTGTTTGTATGATAGTATGTTTGTTTGTTTGTAACCGACTCCTTATAGCGCGATTTTGACCCATTTTAAATGACAAGATTTCATTCAAACTTTGCACACCTGTCAAAGACCGATTACAATGCAAGAATTTCATAAATTTGTGCCATTATCCTTGCCAGGGTTACCAGCAAAAAAACTGTCTTCGAAAACTACGCTAACATACGTCACAAACTACGCTGTAAATCTGTAATACGTCTTAAAATTCGAAACACCCTAAAAAACAGAAAATAAATAATAGTTTAAAAAAGTAAAAAACACGCTTCCATAGATAACCAAACTAAAAAGTAGAAAATAATGGAAAAAAGCGTGGGGTGCCTGATCAATAAAAAAATACCTTAAAAAGCACCCCACGCTTTTTTCCATTATTTTCTACTTTTTGAATGATTTTCTATGGAAGCGTGTTTTTTATTGTGAAACGTATGTCAGCGAAGTTTGTGACGTATGTCAGCGTAGTTTTAGAAGAGAGTTTTATGCTTTCCTGGTAACCCTGGCAAGAATAATGGCACAGATTTATGAAATTATTGCATTGTCATTGGTTTTTGACAGTTGTGCAAAGTTTGAATGAAATCTGGTCGTTAAAAGTGGGTCAAAATCGCGCTATAAGGAATCTGTTACAAAGAAACATACAAGTGAAGCTAATATAAAGCGTGTAAAAAAGCTTTTTAATGATGCCGTGTTGGGTACCAAATTAAAGGTCTTAATAAGCCCATTTCTAAAATATGTAAATAATCCTGTTAGCTAATCTCAAAAATAATTTAAATAAAAAGTAAGTTAAAAACTATAACTGGACTACTGTAAAATACATTCTATCAGTAGTAAGCAATTATAAGCTTTAGGGCAAAGTGTCAAACGACAACAGCTTTCAGATAAAAACCTTTTCTTGTTTCATACTTTTTGGGGGGTAACTTTTCAGTAGTCCAGAGGGGTAATTGCGGAACTTTTTATTGGTAGGAATTGGTTTAATATTCATAGTTAAACAACATTCATTGCGTTATTTACGTTGCTGAGCCACAATTTATTCTAACGAATGACGCAATGGTTTAGAAATAATCTTCAATCCCATTCAGATTCTGATAAATTGTGCGTTTCGCAATTAGGGTGCAGGTTAATTTTGCAACTAATCTTTTCTAATATTAATAATCTTTACATAGTATAAAACAAACTCGCTTCCCGCGACTGTTCTAAGATCTTTTAAACTTCTCAACGGATTTTAATGCAGTTTTCATCAACAGACAGAGTGATTCAAGAGGAAGATTCATATGTATAATACGAGGGCGAAGCCGCTGGTTTATTAGCTAGTTTATTATAAAAAGTTAGTCGGTACATTATTGGATGTATCCAAATAATATAGTAGTTTAAGATTTTTAGTTTCCAGTTTCAGTAGAGCTAATACGTCTGCGCGAAGCTCTCGGCTACTCGGCTCTAGCCTAGAGATGTTCATGCATAAAAACTATCGATATATGTTTTTCGATATGATATATCGTAATGTTGTATCGATACTTTGCGAAATATCGTACAAATATATCGATATTTTCGATATATCGTAAGTAATTTGTGTTTATTTAGTCTATAGTAAAAAATATTAGAAAGGGAACAGAAATATGAGTACAAATAGTCAGGATTAAGAAACAAACCACCTTTATTTACGTAAATTGCAATATTTTTCTCCAAACCTCTCCAAAACAAAATATTATTAACTTAGAAAAATGCGTCGTTGTTAGCTTGGTAACCATCCACGTTCTGAGCACAGTTGCATTAAAACTAAATATTGGGAATTTCATATGAATTTGCTTCTTCTAAACAAATTAAAAGTAGGCAGCCTTTGATATTGTTTTTATATAACAATATACAGACTTTTTTATTATGTATGTTGTAAACTGCATTCAGCAAAACAGACAATATATTTTGTTTTTTATAGTAAACTATGGTAAATATTACTCAAGCAGAGTAATATTTCGTGTCAGAGCGTTTCGTTTTTGGATTCAGGTATTTTCCATCCTTTCTACCAACCATAAAAATAAATTAAATAAAAATTACTAGATGTGCAATATGCTTTTACTTTCTCACGATATATCGAATGAAATATTTCGATAGTATAATTCGATTCGATAATATCGATTTGAACCGATATATCGCGAACATAAAATATCGATATATATCGAGCACCCCTACTCTAGCCGCTTTAGTAGTCAGTCTTGCGCGAACCATTGCGGTGAGTGGTCGTCGCGTCACACGAGTGCTACGTTTTAATTCAGTACTTTTGTAGTTTTAGATGTAAAGCAGTTAATTAATTTTAAATAGGACTGTTAAACTTATGTTCCTCGCATAGTTTTAGTATCTAATATCCAGTTATAATAGAGTGGTAATTTAAATATAATAAAAAAAAAATGAATCAAAATGAGTGCTAAATAACTTTGAATTAAATGAGTGCTTTGGTTTCAACAATTTCTAATGCTCGGGGTTTATGTATTTTGTTTTATAAATGTAGTGTTCAGTGTCCTTTGAATTGTGAATGTAAAATAAGTGTTTGTGTTTATATATTCTATACTTGTTATTAAATGTCTGCTAAGTGAGTGAGCTGAGCAGAATGTGCCGTGTGCTGTATGCAGACCTTGGTAAGTGGATACTTTAATTTTGCTGTAACTGTTACTATTTTTTTACTGTAATTTAATGTATTTAGGACGTGCTGCTGCCAACTATTTCTGTTTTATCTGTCTGTTGCAATTTGTTGTTTTTTCTCATAATTAGGTGTTCGAGAAAGCTCGTGTTATTGTATGTTATGTTATCTGTGACAAATAAGCATATTTTTTCCCGTTTATTCTTTATAACAGGCTTATAATAAAAATTTAATTCAAACGTAACCGTTTAACCATCCTGCTTTACATTTTTAAGGACATAGATAAATTATTTTAATTTAAAACAGTGTAAATATCCAGATAGTCTACATGCAGACCTACAATAACCGTGTCCTACAAATAGATCGAAATAAAATATGAATTAATATTGTGATTAAAAATAATAAAGGAGGTATTTAGAAACAAATCCCGCTAATCGGTAACTACTTAGTAAAAGTCGATATTAATTAAACATGTTTAGTAAACAAAATCGATTAAAGGCTTTACCGCGGCAAAATAAGCAGTTAATTATAAAATATATAAATAATAATATATTTATTTTAGAGTTTTAAGATACACAGATCTAGTTAACAACTGTAATTTGAACTGTTTAAAGTTTTTAATAGAACGTAGGATTGTTAAGAAAGTATGTAAATACTTAAGTAATGAAGAAAGCATGGACACAACAAAATGCGGATTACAGAAAACATAAACGCGACAAAATGGCGGATTACAGAAAACATAAACACGACAAAATGGCGGATTACAGAAAGTATAACCTCTACAAAATGGCGGATTAGATGGTCGCGCGCGATTCAGTTAGGTTTTAGATTATTTATTAAAATAATTAATAGGTACCTGGTCTTTGTCGTCATAACGAAACATATAAGATGTATCTACGATGCGTAACTTACTTAAAATAATACGTCCGTACAGAAAGTACCTACAACGCCACTTCAGAGTTATGTCATGCAATACATTCGGTTTCTCTTGCGCATGTAAAATATTGTGTGGCTTCACCCTTTATAATCAAAGTCAACGATAACCCTTTCAAATTTAATTTTAACCGATGTAACGGCGAACTCATGGAAACCTTCAAACCTTTTTGACGAAATTGGAAAATACATTTGACGCCACAAAAAAATTGCCACTGTCGTACAATGTACGTGTAAAGCTGTTTGAATGAGAAATACTAACTCATTTATCCAGTTATGGGGTTATTGGTATATTTACGGTCACCCGTCCATAGTACACAGAGGCATAGCTTCATAGACGTCACCATACGCTTAGTGTAGGTTCACCTGCTTAGTGCTTAGTGCTTACATACAGAAACTATGAAACGACTTCGACGGAGCGGCAACGTCGCGCACGCATCGCTGTATGCAGTCTTCTCGAGGCCTGTTCTCCTGTCTGGCGTACAACCAGCTGCATCAACTGCAGATCAAAATCTTCAGTATCGCCTGCCTTTTTCTACCCACTGCTTGCATGAAAAGCTTCCCTTGGATGATAAAATTCCCTTGCATTATATGCTTCCCTTTCTTGCATACGCTTGCATGCATGCCAAACGATTCGTTTAAAAAGCTTAGTATGCTTGTCTGAACGACATAATTTAAAGCATCTATGAAGCTACGCCTCCGTGTACAGTACCTTTAACACCATATAAAACCCCTTCAAAAATGTCAATTTATCAATGGGATAGCCGTATAATCCGGCAACCAGGATAATAAGGCTAACCATGCAGTTGCGCTTCATGGGGATGGCAAGGGTTAAAACGACACAAATTGTTACTTGTTCCTTCGTCACTCAAAATTTTTGAACCTGTTCGATTAATAGATACAATATTCATAACTCAGGACAAAATAAGTGCATAATTAAAATGAGGACCAGCATGCCCTCTTGCCCTTAGCCCCGACTTTAAAAAAGGCTCCCCTACTCTAACATGAAACTTAAATAACGTTTAAATAATAATATGAACTTATAGTGCTAGTGGATACACCGCTTACCTTACAACCTCTTTGGGAAGCAGGCATGATAGTAAAGCTATGTGGGAAACAAGAACTTACTAGTTCCATGTATGAGTAAAAGACTTACTGCCATCTAGTGTCTAAAAGCAACACTAAACTTCTGATTGATATACAGCCGCCTACAATTATACGCCGCAAATAGTCCTACATTCTTGGATTTTCCACAGGCTCAACAAACCGCCACATCGGCCAATCAAATTCACCACAAAAAATAACTTCAACTTTAAAGTATATTATGTTGAACATATAAATTAGATACCGGCTGAGTTAATTTTAAAGTCGTTTTCTTTCTGTTTTTTAACAATACTTCATGGGACTTTCAGTGCATTAATGGAGCTAACATGAGAGTGCAGTTGTCAGTTGTGAGTTTGTTACCTATATTTTGAAAAACCAGCTGACTTCGTAAGTTCCGATTTCAGCCACTCGCCAAAAGATCGTTGTACACATTATACATATTTTGTAAAAATTAACGAATCACCAATCTTTTTGTTCAATCGGTTCGTCCTAAAGTTCTAATTAATATTGCAAAAACAGAGTAAAAAATCCGCCGTAAATTACGAACGAAATATCATAGTAACGCCTTGCAACGACATCTAGCGGGCAGTTGTATGAACAACTATGTGTGAACTATTCATGTGTGCATTCTTGAAAAAATACAAAATTTACCAAATATGATTAATTATAGAAGTCGATCTTTACTTAAAATAATATTTTTTGTATATTTTAATTCAATATTTGACTTAAATGTAATATCAATATTTAAATATACAGTCAATGATTCTTTTGACATATGAACTACTGAACTATCGTTGTACTACAAACCTCTTCTGTCTAACCCTTTCGAGAATAACAATCGTTATATTATTTTCTAACAATAAGTGGAAGAAAATATCGAATAGTGTAGCATTTTTAAGCCATACAGAGACATCCAGCGGGTAGTAGCACAAACAAATAAGTTCGCAACATACTGTTAATAGTTCAATGTATTCCTCACCAGGGACGCTGTTAGTTGTTAAAGTGTGATGTAGAAAGCCAAAACATAAACGGAGCCTTCAGTATTCTAGATTTATTACGTAGCATTTCATAAAAAATATTTATTAAAAAGTAAACCAAATTTCGTTTATATAACAAAAACGGATGAGAACGTCGAACCTTTTTTTTTCATTTTTAATTGATCGCTTGATTTTGCCTTTCATGAAAATCATACGAAAGAAAAGAAAATTTTAAACGAAACAATGTTATAGGTTTTTGAATAAAATTGGGGAAAAATCCGAACAGGTTGCAATTACGTGTGGAATTAACAGTTAAATAAGTCAATATTTAATCAATGATTTATTCAAAATACTACACGCGGTGCTCAGGTAAATTGTTACTTCGTAATTCTTTGTAACTTTAATTGTAGGCGAAGCTCAATAAAACAAGCTATAGTTAGTATTTATGTTTCTTTATTGTTTTGGGCGACGCCCTATGAGACTAACTAACTTTTAACATTAATATCTCCTCGCTATTGTATTCGGTAACTCCGGTATAGCCTCTGTAAAATACCTAAACAAATACCTATACTGTTCTTTAATAAAAGTAGTAGATTTCCATGAAGATACTTAAGTAAATACCGATGTATGTTTATAATCAGCTGTATTACCATTGTCTTGACCTTTTGAATTCTAATTAACCTGCAATTACCTGTAACAATAACCTGTTGGAATCTAATTAGTCTGTAATGCCTGTGTTATGTTTGTATAAAACTAATTAGCTTATAGTTACCTAACTCATTTATTGTAAAGCACTAATTAGCTGTGAGTAGGTATGAATATACCTAAAATATCTTACGTAGTTCGTACACGATTTTGAAAGTAGCGTATGTCCAATAGGACGAGCCACATTGTTAATCCAATAAGAAAGCAGAAACCTTGAACTCGCTTACACGTGTTTTGAAATTCTCGACAAGTCGAAACCTGTATCTTAGGGAAAGTCCATTTTTCTCGCTCTCAATTGGCGGAGCGGCTAATCAAAGTAAAGAAATGTATACGCTACTTGCGGTAGGCAACAAAAGTTATAAAAGGGCCGAGCGTCTATTTTTGGATTTAGTATTGTTACAAGTTCACATGAATCATCAAGTTACCACGTAGTGTTTGTGAAGTAAGTGGCTCCGCTGTCCACTGCTTAGTCGCGATGTACCCTATATCTAGTTAGCCAGTCTTCAAGTGTAATATAGCTAGGATTTAATTATGTGTACTGCTTATTCTAACTGTATTTTATATTGTGTGCTGTGTACTCTTTTACAACCATTTGTAGTGATTTCTGTGTAATTTTATGTGTGCCAAATATACTCAATTATTACGACATTCTGACTGGTTTAATTTCACTCTTTCGTCAAGGGAACACCGTCACCCCCGCCTACAACACCTGACTCCCGTTTTATTAACATTTTGGTCCTTGCGAGCCGGATCAGGTTCAATTAGAATAGAGTGAACCAGTCAGAATCATGAGTCACAGAAGTGAAATCACCACACGCAGCAAGTTACGAAGACTGGCGGAAGAAATGGGTACGCGACAAGCAGAGGACATCGTCTCTGACTCAGGCTTACCATCCGAAAGGGCTCCAGGTTCTCCGTCCGTAGCACCGACATTGGCATCGACGTCCGCTCGCAATATTCCGCTCACCGGTGGCCGATTAATTGACCACAGTAAATTGACGTCAGAGAGAGCGCACGGGGGGCAGGCAGCGCCCAAGGGTCGCCACACCTCGCCGCGCAGCAAAATATCGTCAAGAAATAGCCACAGGAGCGTCGATTACCTTAAAAAACGGATCGAGTACGAAGCGGAGCGCGAATTAGTGCAGTTGAAAGAGAACCTGGTCAAAGACAAGGAAAACCTCGTCAAGAAAAGGATGGAAGTGGAAATAGCTGAGATAGAGGCGGCCGCTGAAAGCGATGATTCACAGTCAGATGGGAGTACGACACAGCGCGTCGAAGAGTGGGTGAAAACCACGCCCCAGGTCCCCCAATTGATAGAAGTATTGGGGACGCCGGCTGTGTCAGGCGCACCTATTGAAATGGCTGCGCCCCGTGAAACATCTGACCCCCGTGAACAAACCGTAAGTAGGGTGAATCTTGTGAATAACCACCGTGGGTCGTCAGTGCCGTGTGATCTAGACCAGTCCCGAGTACCTAGGACATCCGCGTCTGTACCGTTACCTAACATAACGGCACCAATTACGTCCAGGTACATACCAGTAACGTCAGATGGAGTAAGGTTCCAGTTACCCAGCCGTTATACCGCCTTTACCACTCCGGTCGCAAGTGTACCTCGAGTAGCCACACTCGAGTCGGATACACGGCGGCAGATGCAGTACGGAGCGGATGAAAGAGAAAGGCGGAGAGAATCGTCAGGGGACAGAGACCGTAAGATAGACAGACTGGCAGAGGCTATCACGAACATGGCACGACCACCACGACCGGTACCGAGACAGGCATATGAATTGCCATACTTTAAAGGTGACCCAGCCGACTGGATATCATATCGGAACATGTACTGGGAAACATCACAGTTATACAATTTCAAGGCGCACGAAAACTTAGCACGATTAAAAACCTCGTTACAAGGCGACGCAAAGGTATCAGTAGAGGACTTACTACGATCGTCAACTGATCCGTCCGAGATAATGCGCGCGCTAGAGGATGAGTACGGTCACCCGACCCTAGTGCTACAGTACGCCATACAAAAGGTCAAAGAATTACCTAGTGTTAATAAAACGGGAGTCAGGTGTTGTAGGCGGGGGTGACGGTGTTCCCTTGACGAAAGAGTGAAATTAAACCAGTCAGAATGTCGTAATAATTGAGTATATTTGGCACACATAAAATTACACAGAAATCACTACAAATGGTTGTAAAAGAGTACACAGCACACAATATAAAATACAGTCAGAATAAGCAGTACACATAATTAAATCCTAGCTATATTACACTTGAAGACTGGCTAACTAGATATAGGGTACATCGCGACTAAGCAGTGGACAGCGGAGCCACTTACTTCACAAACACTACGTGGTAACTTGATGATTCGTGTAAACTTGTAAAAATACTAAATCCAAAAATAGACGCTCGGCCCTTTTATAACTTTTGTTGCCTACCGCAAGTAGCGTATACATTTCTTTACTTTGATTAGCCGCTCCGCCAATTGAGAGCGAGAAAAATGGACTTTCCCTAAGGTACAGGTTTCGACTTGTCGAGAATTTCAAAACACGTGTAAGCGAGTTCAAGGTTTCTGCTTTCTTATTGGATTAACAATGTGGCTCGTCCTATTGGACATACGCTACTTTCAAAATCGTGTATGAACTACATAAGGTATTTTAGGTATATTCATACCTACTCACAGCTAATTAGTGCTTTACAATAAATGAGTTAGGTAACTATAAGCTAATTAGTTTTATACAAACATAACACAGGCATTACAGACTAATTAGATTCCAACAGGTTATTGTTACAGGTAATTGCAGGTTAATTAGAATTCAAAAGGTCAAGACAATGGTAATACAGCTGATTATAAACATACATCGGTATTTACTTAAGTATCTTCATGGAAATCTACTACTTTTATTAAAGAACAGTATAGGTATTTGTTTAGGTATTTTACAGAGGCTATACCGGAGTTACCGAATACAATAGCGAGGAGATATTAATGTTAAAAGTTAGTTAGTCTCATAGGGCGTCGCCCAAAACAATAAAGAAACATAAATACTAACTATAGCTTGTTTTATTGAGCTTCGCCTACATTCCACCCCCTGTAACAGGGTTCAACCGACTTACAATTCTTGGTCTGTGGGAAGCACAATAATCTTCGCTACGGGTCGACGTAGGACCCCATTTACAGTCTTAACATCTACTACACGGATAATACCATCGTGTCCATGATACACAGCTTTGATGAGACCTTTGGTCCACGCACTTCGCGGTCTATTATTGTCCACAATCACTACTACGTCACTGATACGTACGTTCGGCACATTGTTTGACCACTTTTCCCGACGTTGGAGCGTAGGCAGGTACTCTCGCAGCCAGCGCCGCCAGAACATGTCGGCGAGCGCATTCACGCGCCGCCACTGCCGGCGAGAGTCGATGTCTTCGGCGTCGCTCGATGCAAACGGAGTACTCCCGGACGCAGTGCCCAGGAGTAGATGGTTCGGCGTCAGGACCACGGGCTGGTCGTGGTCGTCGTTCACGTAGCTCAGTGGCCGGCTGTTTACGATCAGCTCGGCTTCGGTGAGGAGGGTGTAGAGGACCTCCTCACGAGGGGCACGCTCCTTGAGCGTACTGCGAAGTGCGTTCTTCACGGATCTCACCAGGCGCTCCCAGCAGCCACCCATGTGTGGGGCCGCCGGGGGATTGAAGTGCCATTCGATGCCACGGTGAATGGCCTCGGCCCTTATCTGACCTTGGTTGAGGTCTTTCAGGGCTGCTCGAAGCTCGGTATTGGCCCCGATGAAGTTGGTACCCTGGTCAGAGTACAGATGTGCTGGTTGCCCGCGGCGCGCTATGAGGCGCCGCAAGGCTAGTATGGCGGAGTCGGCGCTTAGGGAAGCGGCCAACTCAAGGTGGACGGCGCGTGTAGTGAGGCAGGTGAATAGGACACCCCACCTCTTCTCGCGCCGTCGCCCGATTGCGACCTCCATCGGGCCGAAGTAGTCCACCCCCACTCGCACAAAGGCTCGTCTGGATGGTTCCAGCCTTGCGAGCGGCAGGTCACCCATCTTCGGTGGCGCGGGCTTGGCTCGGCAGACGCGACAGAGTTGGCAGTTGGCAACCACTGTCTTTACTGAGGTTCTGATTTTAGTGACCCAGTACTTTTCCCGTAGATTGTTGACGACGGTCTCGTGGTTGGCGTGCAGAGCCATCGCATGGTAATGAGCGATGAGCTTTCTTGTCAGAGGATGGCGGCCCTCCAGGATAATAGGGTGCCGCTCGCCGAACGTGAGCACCTCACAGGCACTCAGGCGCCCTCTCACTCGTAGCAACCCGTCGTCGGCTATCATGGGGTCGAGAGCCTTGATGCTGCTGCTGCTGGGAACGGGCAGGCCTTTTAGGATGGTGGCCCGCTCGCTTTGGAAGCTTTCTTCTTGACACAGCCTCAACAGGCTGTTGTGAGCATCTTCTAGGTCTCGCTGACACAGCTCCGTAGTCGACCGACGTTTGCGACATCGGCCGCTGAAGATGAGCACGCGCGCCATGACACGCTGAATGCGCGTCCACGATGAGTAGCGCTCGTACTCTAGGAGTGGTGCCGCCGGTGCTGCCGCGGCGTGGACCCGCTGGATGCGCTCAAGGTCCGCTTCCGACGCCTCAGCCTCGGGACACGCAGGCCACAGCTCCTGTGGGTCACATAGAAACGAGGGGCCCGAGAGCCACTCCGCGTGGTCATCGGGCCAACACAACCTGGTGGCCTTATCAGCTGGGTTATCCTGTGAAGGTACCCAGCGCCAGTTGCCTCTGTCTGACAGCCTATCTATTTCGGCTAGTCTGTGCGAGACGAATCGTTGAAATTCCTGTGCATCGGAGTTTATCCATTTTAATACAGTCTTGCTGTCGGTCCAAAGGAATTTCTTTTCGATTCGTATACCTAACTCTTTGTGGGCAGTGTCTGCTATACGACAGGCTAACACGGCTGCTTGTAACTCTAGCCTGGGAATGGATACTACTTTTTGTGGAGCTACTCGCGCTTTCCCTAGTAACATAACCGATTCCCTCTTTCCTTCAGAGTTAGAGCCCACTAGGTATACTACTGCGGCGTAAGCAAGCTCGCTGGCGTCCCCGAACGCGTGTAATTCTAAATTATCGAGTTTTAACCCGTACCACCGCGGTATTTTTAATTCGTTTAAGCGGTATAAATTATGGAGCCAATTAAACCATACTTTAGCGTCCTTTTCTTTTAAGGGTTCGTCCCATTGTATTCCCGACTTCCATATTCGTTGCATTAATATGCGTGATTGAATTACACACGGGTATAGGAAACCTAGCGGGTCGTAAATCGACATTATCATACTAAGAAATTGTCTTTTAGTGGGCACTAAACTACCATTCATAATTTCCGGTGGTAGTCTCTTAAATGACAGATCAAAACCTAACTTGTCGTGTTTAGGTGACCATATTAAACCTAGGGTCCTCTCTACTGAGCCTGTTCCCTTCTCAAGGGCTACCTTATCAGGCATTTCTATTTTCAGCCTTTCCCTTAGCTCCGATGAGTTAGTGACCCACCCCCGGATAATGAATCCACCGGATGCATGTATTCGTGTCACTTCCTCTATTAACGTGTTAGCCTTCTCCTCGGTCCAAGCACTATCTAGATAGTCGTCCATATAGTGCCTAGATTTGATGGCTTCCACAGCTTCGGGATAAACATCAATGAAATCATCGGCATTTTTGTTGAGTATATATATTGCCGTAGTAGGGGACGAGGCTGCACCAAATATCATGGAATTCATCGCGTATGTATCTGGTTCTTTATGGTGATCCGCGCCTCTCCATAAAAATAATTGCGCGCCTTGATCTTCTGCCCTTATTTTTACTCGTAAGAACATATCAGCGATATCCCCTGAAAACGCGACGGGGCCTATCCTGAACTTAATTAAAATACCTAGCAAAGAATTCAGTAAGTCAGGTCCGGTTAGCAGATTATCATTTAAACACGTCCCATGAGACGTAGCGGCTGCGTCGAACACGAGACGTAGCTTGCCCGGTTTGTTCGGGTTAACGACTCCGAAATGCGGTAAGTACCAAACCGGCGAGCTGTCTATGTTACCGTCTACTTTACGCGCGTAACCTTCGTCTACTAACCTACCTATCTGAGCTGAATATTGCTCAGCGAAACTAGTGTCTTTACGCATACGCTTCTCTATGCCGTACAGCCTTTGCCTGGCCTGATTATAATTATCAGGTAACTGAATATTGTCATGTTTCCATAACAAACCGACCTCCCATTGTGACTGGTCAGGGATACGATGGCTAGTGCTGTCTAACACGGCTAATGCCCTTTCGACATCTTTATGTTTACGTAAATTCTCTGAAATACCTATCGCTTCTAGCTCAAACTGTGATTTAACTAGATTATGTAAATCAGGAAGGGAAACGGTCATGCAACTAACACATTCTTTACTATTATTATTGTTATTAATATTAAATGGTCCATGTATGACCCAACCTAACTTAGTGAGTGAGGCAACTGGCTTACCGGATTTTCCTTGGCGGATGTCCTGACTGACGAGCAGCTCCCAGTTGTCCTGTCCGAGAAGCAGCAGCGGTTTGGCTCCCCTCATCTCTACGCAACCCAAGTCGCGTAGGTGCGCGTTGTCGTCGATCACTGTGGCGGACACTGTTTGCGTTGGTAGGTTAATGTCCACTATTGTCCGACACGTAATATTATGGCACTGACCGTTAGGTCCTTTTACGCGCACTTGTACCACTCGCGACGTTGAGTCTGTTACTCCGTAGCCACCCGCGGTTTTTAAGGAGAGAGGAACACATGGGCCCACTAAGTCTGTGGCGAGCGAGCTGTCGATGAGTGACACGGTCGCACCATCGTCCAGTAGTGCGTAACACTGATTATCGTCACTGTTTCCATCGCTGACCGTTACTGGCATAATTTTCAGTAGTGCCGTAGCTCGCCACTCGCCTATATTTGTGACACTTTCCGTCTTACTTTCTGGCGGCGTAGCCACCTTTTCTTTCGGCTGCTTATCCGCGTGTAACAGCAGGTGATGTCCGAACCCGCACTTCTTGCATCTACTCGCACGGCAGAACCTCTTGGGATGTTTACTCACGAGACATTTGAAGCATGTGTTCTTCTCCTTTATCGTGTCCCAACGCTGTTGAACGGTAAGCTTTTTGAACTGGTCACACTCTTCTATGTTGTGCTTTCGTTGACATATAACGCATTCTTCAGGAGCGGCAGACTCGTCGCTCTGCGTGTTCACTCGTTGCGTCAACGGAGGCCTGCTCGCGGCCGAGCGCGCGGCGTTGGCTGGCCGAGACTGACCGGCGCCGCCATACTTCTGCTGTTGCTTGGCAGGGGGCTTCGATGGACCGGGCTCAAACATACTCGCCTGAGTGTAGTACGACGTTGAGCGTGTCAAGTGTATTAGAAAATGTGATAATATTTCTAGATTTGGAGACACTCTTAGGTCCACCCCCTGTGTGTTGTCCAGGCCCATTGCGAAGTCACCGTATTGCGCGCGCTGTACAGGGGTCAGCTTGCTCAGCAGGTCACTCACCAGCTGTGGATTATTTATATATCCATCCGCACGAATATTTTTGAGTAACGAAACACAATTTCGGACCGTTGACGAGAATTTCCTTAGATCGCGTCCACTTTCCGTTACTCTAGGTAATTCTTTGACCTTTTGTATGGCGTACTGTAGCACTAGGGTCGGGTGACCGTACTCATCCTCTAGCGCGCGCATTATCTCGGACGGATCAGTTGACGATCGTAGTAAGTCCTCTACAGATACCTTTGCGTCGCCTTGTAACGAGGTTTTTAATCGTGCTAAGTTTTCGTGCGCCTTGAAATTGTATAATTGTGATGTTTCCCAGTACATGTTCCGATATGATATCCAGTCGGCTGGGTCACCTTTAAAGTATGGCAATTCATATGCCTGTCTTGGTACCGGTCGTGGTGGTCGTGCCATGTTCGTGATAGCCTCTGCCAGTCTGTCTATCTTACGGTCTCTGTCCCCTGACGATTCTCTCCGCCTTTCTCTTTCATCCGCTCCGTACTGCATCTGCCGCCGTGTATCCGACTCGAGTGTGGCTACTCGAGGTACACTTGCGACCGGAGTGGTAAAGGCGGTATAACGGCTGGGTAACTGGAACCTTACTCCATCTGACGTTACTGGCATGTACCTGGACGTAATTGGTGCCGTTATGTTAGGTAACGGTACAGACGCGGATGTCCTAGGTACTCGGGACTGGTCTAGATCACACGGCACTGACGACCCACGGTGGTTATTTACAAGATTCACCCTACTTACGGTTTGTTCACGGGGGTCAGATGTTTCACGGGGCGCAGCCATTTCAATAGGTGCGCCTGACACAGCCGGCGTCCCCAATACTTCTATCAATTGGGGGACTTGGGGCGTGGTTTTCACCCACTCTTCGACGCGCTGTGTCGTACTCACATCTGACTGTGAATCATCGCTTTCAGCGGCCGCCTCTATCTCAGCTATTTCCGCTTCCATCCTTTTCTTGACGAGGTTTTCCTTGTCTTTGACCAGGTTCTCTTTCAACTGCACTAATTCGCGCTCCGCTTCGTACTCGATCCGTTTTTTAAGGTAATCGACGCTCCTGTGGCTATTTCTTGACGATATTTTGCTGCGCGGCGAGGTGTGGCGACCCTTGGGCACTGCCTGCCCCCCGTGCGCTCTCTCTGACGTCAATTTACTGTGGTCAATTAATCGGCCACCGGTGAGCGGAATATTGCGAGCGGACGTCGATGCCAATGTCGGTGCTACGGACGGAGAACCTGGAGCCCTTTCGGATGGTAAGCCTGAGTCAGAGACGATGTCCTCTGCTTGTCGCGTACCCATTTCTTCCGCCAGTCTTCGTAACTTGCTGCGTGTGGTGATTTCACTTCTGTGACTCATGATTCTGACTGGTTCACTCTATTCTAATTGAACCTGATCCGGCTCGCAAGGACCAAAATGTTAATAAAACGGGAGTCAGGTGTTGTAGGCGGGGGTGACGGTGTTCCCTTGACGAAAGAGTGAAATTAAACCAGTCAGAATGTCGTAATAATTGAGTATATTTGGCACACATAAAATTACACAGAAATCACTACAAATGGTTGTAAAAGAGTACACAGCACACAATATAAAATACAGTCAGAATAAGCAGTACACATAATTAAATCCTAGCTATATTACACTTGAAGACTGGCTAACTAGATATAGGGTACATCGCGACTAAGCAGTGGACAGCGGAGCCACTTACTTCACAAACACTACGTGGTAACTTGATGATTCGTGTAAACTTGTAAAAATACTAAATCCAAAAATAGACGCTCGGCCCTTTTATAACTTTTGTTGCCTACCGCAAGTAGCGTATACATTTCTTTACTTTGATTAGCCGCTCCGCCAATTGAGAGCGAGAAAAATGGACTTTCCCTAAGGTACAGGTTTCGACTTGTCGAGAATTTCAAAACACGTGTAAGCGAGTTCAAGGTTTCTGCTTTCTTATTGGATTAACAATGTGGCTCGTCCTATTGGACATACGCTACTTTCAAAATCGTGTATGAACTACATAAGGTATTTTAGGTATATTCATACCTACTCACAGCTAATTAGTGCTTTACAATAAATGAGTTAGGTAACTATAAGCTAATTAGTTTTATACAAACATAACACAGGCATTACAGACTAATTAGATTCCAACAGGTTATTGTTACAGGTAATTGCAGGTTAATTAGAATTCAAAAGGTCAAGACAATGGTAATACAGCTGATTATAAACATACATCGGTATTTACTTAAGTATCTTCATGGAAATCTACTACTTTTATTAAAGAACAGTATAGGTATTTGTTTAGGTATTTTACAGAGGCTATACCGGAGTTACCGAATACAATAGCGAGGAGATATTAATGTTAAAAGTTAGTTAGTCTCATAGGGCGTCGCCCAAAACAATAAAGAAACATAAATACTAACTATAGCTTGTTTTATTGAGCTTCGCCTACAACCTAGAGTAACGGAAAGTGGACGCGAACTAAGGAAATTCTCGTCAACGGTCCGAAATTGTGTTTCGTTACTCAAAAATATTCGTGCGGATGGATATATAAATAATCCACAGCTGGTGAGTGACCTGCTGAGCAAGCTGACCCCTGTACAGCGCGCGCAATACGGTGACTTCGCAATGGGCCTGGACAACACACAGGGGGTGGACCTAAGAGTGTCTCCAAATCTAGAAATATTATCACATTTTCTGATACACTTGACACGCTCAACGTCGTACTACACTCAGGCGAGTATGTTTGAGCCCGGTCCATCGAAGCCCCCTGCCAAGCAACAGCAGAAGTATGGCGGCGCCGGTCAGTCCCGGCCAGCCAACGCCGCGCGCTCGGCCGCGAGCAGGCCTCCGTTGACGCAACGAGTGAACACGCAGAGCGACGAGTCTGCCGCTCCTGAAGAATGCGTTATATGTCAACGAAAGCACAACATAGAAGAGTGTGACCAGTTCAAAAAGCTTACCGTTCAACAGCGTTGGGACACGAT
Organism: Aporophyla lueneburgensis; assembly: GCA_932294355.1. Lineage (NCBI taxonomy): Eukaryota > Metazoa > Arthropoda > Insecta > Lepidoptera > Noctuidae > Aporophyla > Aporophyla lueneburgensis. The sequence continues at coordinate 11,240,188 of OW028763.1, forward strand.
AAAGGAGAAGAACACATGCTTCAAATGTCTCGTGAGTAAACATCCCAAGAGGTTTTGCCGTGCGAGTAGATGCAAGAAGTGCGGGTTCGGACATCACCTGCTGTTACACGCGGATAAGCAGCCGAAAGAAAAGGTGGCTACGCCGCCAGAAAGTAAGACGGAAAGCGTCACAAATATAGGCGAGTGGCGAGCTACGGCACTACTGAAAATTATGCCAGTAACGGTCAGCGATGGAAACAGTGACGATAATCAGTGTTACGCACTACTGGACGATGGTGCGACCGTGTCACTCATCGACAGCTCGCTCGCCACAGACTTAGTGGGCCCATGTGTTCCTCTCTCCTTAAAAACCGCGGGTGGCTACGGAGTAACAGACTCAACGTCGCGAGTGGTACAAGTGCGCGTAAAAGGACCTAACGGTCAGTGCCATAACATTACGTGTCGGACAATAGTGGACATTAACCTACCAACGCAAACAGTGACCGCCACAGTGATCGACGACAACGCGCACCTACGCGACTTGGGTTGCGTAGAGATGAGGGGAGCCAAACCGCTGCTGCTTCTCGGACAGGACAACTGGGAGCTGCTCGTCAGTCAGGACATCCGCCAAGGAAAATCCGGTAAGCCAGTTGCCTCACTCACTAAGTTAGGTTGGGTCATACATGGACCATTTAATATTAATAACAATAATAATAGTAAAGAATGTGTTAGTTGCATGACCGTTTCCCTTCCTGATTTACATAATCTAGTTAAATCACAGTTTGAGCTAGAAGCGATAGGTATTTCAGAGAATTTACGTAAACATAAAGATGTCGAAAGGGCATTAGCCGTGTTAGACAGCACTAGCCATCGTATCCCTGACCAGTCACAATGGGAGGTCGGTTTGTTGTGGAAACATGACAATATTCAGTTACCTGATAATTATAATCAGGCCAGGCAAAGGCTGTACGGCATAGAGAAACGTATGCGTAAAGACACTAGTTTCGCTGAGCAATATTCAGCTCAGATAGGTAGGTTAGTAGACGAAGGTTACGCGCGTAAAGTAGACGGTAACATAGACAGCTCGCCGGTTTGGTACTTACCGCATTTCGGAGTCGTTAACCCGAACAAACCGGGCAAGCTACGTCTCGTGTTCGACGCAGCCGCTACGTCTCATGGGACGTGTTTAAATGATAATCTGCTAACCGGACCTGACTTACTGAATTCTTTGCTAGGTATTTTAATTAAGTTCAGGATAGGCCCCGTCGCGTTTTCAGGGGATATCGCTGATATGTTCTTACGAGTAAAAATAAGGGCAGAAGATCAAGGCGCGCAATTATTTTTATGGAGAGGCGCGGATCACCATAAAGAACCAGATACATACGCGATGAATTCCATGATATTTGGTGCAGCCTCGTCCCCTACTACGGCAATATATATACTCAACAAAAATGCCGATGATTTCATTGATGTTTATCCCGAAGCTGTGGAAGCCATTAAATCTAGGCACTATATGGACGACTATCTAGATAGTGCTTGGACCGAGGAGAAGGCTAACACGTTAATAGAGGAAGTGACACGAATACATGCATCCGGTGGATTCATTATCCGGGGGTGGGTCACTAACTCATCGGAGCTAAGGGAAAGGCTGAAAATAGAAATGCCTGATAAGGTAGCCCTTGAGAAGGGAACAGGCTCAGTAGAGAGGACCCTAGGTTTAATATGGTCACCTAAAGACGACGAGTTAGGTTTTGATCTGTCATTTAAGAGACTACCACCGGAAATTATAAATGGTAGCTTAGTGCCCACTAAAAGACAATTTCTTAGTATGATAATGTCGATTTACGACCCGCTAGGTTTCCTATACCCGTGTGTAATTCAATCACGCATATTAATGCAACGAATATGGAAGTCGGGAATACAATGGGACGAACCCTTAAAAGAAAAGGACGCCAAAGTATGGTTTAATTGGCTCCATAATTTATACCGCTTAAACGAATTAAAAATACCGCGGTGGTACGGGTTAAAACTCGATAATTTAGAATTACACGCGTTCGGGGACGCCAGCGAGCTTGCTTACGCCGCAGTAGTATACCTAGTGGGCTCTAACTCTGAAGGAAAGAGGGAATCGGTTATGTTACTAGGGAAAGCGCGAGTAGCTCCACAAAAAGTAGTATCCATTCCCAGGCTAGAGTTACAAGCAGCCGTGTTAGCCTGTCGTATAGCAGACACTGCCCACAAAGAGTTAGGTATACGAATCGAAAAGAAATTCCTTTGGACCGACAGCAAGACTGTATTAAAATGGATAAACTCCGATGCACAGGAATTTCAACGATTCGTCTCGCACAGACTAGCCGAAATAGATAGGCTGTCAGACAGAGGCAACTGGCGCTGGGTACCTTCACAGGATAACCCAGCTGATAAGGCCACCAGGTTGTGTTGGCCCGATGACCACGCGGAGTGGCTCTCGGGCCCCTCGTTTCTATGTAACCCACAGGAGCTGTGGCCTGCGTGTCCCGAGGCTGAGGCGTCGGAAGCGGACCTTGAGCGCATCCAGCGGGTCCACGCCGCGGCAGCACCGGCGGCACCACTCCTAGAGTACGAGCGCTACTCATCGTGGACGCGCATTCAGCGTGTCATGGCGCGCGTGCTCATCTTCAGCGGCCGATGTCGTAAACGTCGGTCGACTACGGAGCTGTGTCAGCGAGACCTAGAAGATGCTCACAACAGCCTGTTGAGGCTGTGTCAAGAAGAAAGCTTTCAAAGCGAGCGGGCCACCATCCTTAAAGGCCTGCCCGTTCCCAGCAGCAGCAGCATCAAGGCTCTCGACCCCATGCTAGCCGACGACGGGTTGCTACGAGTGAGAGGGCGCCTGAGTGCCTGTGAGGTGCTCACGTTTGGCGAGCGGCACCCTATTATCCTGGAGGGCCGCCATCCTCTGACAAGAAAGCTAATCGCTCATTACCATGCGATGGCTCTGCACGCCAACCACGAGACCGTCGTCAACAATCTACGGGAAAAATACTGGGTCACTAAAATCAGAACCTCAGTGAAGACAGTGGTTGCCAACTGCCAACTCTGTCGCGTCTGCCGAGCCAAGCCCGCGCCACCGAAGATGGGTGACCTGCCGCTCGCAAGGCTGGAACCATCCAGACGAGCCTTTGTGCGAGTGGGGGTGGACTACTTCGGCCCGATGGAGGTCGCAATCGGGCGACGGCGCGAGAAGAGGTGGGGTGTCCTATTCACCTGCCTCACTACACGCGCCGTCCACCTTGAGTTGGCCGCTTCCCTAAGCGCCGACTCCGCCATACTAGCCTTGCGGCGCCTCATAGCGCGCTGCGGGCAACCAGCACATCTGTACTCTGACCAGGGTACCAACTTCATCGGGGCCAATACCGAGCTTCGAGCAGCCCTGAAAGACCTCAACCAAGGTCAGATAAGGGCCGAGGCCATTCACCGTGGCATCGAATGGCACTTCAATCCCCCGGCGGCCCCACACATGGGTGGCTGCTGGGAGCGCCTGGTGAGATCCGTGAAGAACGCACTTCGCAGTACGCTCAAGGAGCGTGCCCCTCGTGAGGAGGTCCTCTACACCCTCCTCACCGAAGCCGAGCTGATCGTAAACAGCCGGCCACTGAGCTACGTGAACGACGACCACGACCAGCCCGTGGTCCTGACGCCGAACCATCTACTCCTGGGCACTGCGTCCGGGAGTACTCCGTTTGCATCGAGCGACGTCGAAGACATCGACTCTCGCCGGCAGTGGCGGCGCGTGAACGCGCTCGCCGACATGTTCTGGCGGCGCTGGCTGCGAGAGTACCTGCCTACGCTCCAACGTCGGGAAAAGTGGTTAAACAATGTGCCGAACGTACGTATCAGTGACGTAGTAGTGATTGTGGACAATAATAGACCGCGAAGTGCGTGGACCAAAGGTCTCATCAAAGCTGTGTATCATGGACACGATGGTATTATCCGTGTAGTAGATGTTAAGACTGTAAATGGGGTCCTACGTCGACCCGTAGCGAAGATTATTGTGCTTCCCACAGACCAAGAATTGTAAGTCGGTTGAACCCTGTTACAGGGGGTGGAATGTAGGCGAAGCTCAATAAAACAAGCTATAGTTAGTATTTATGTTTCTTTATTGTTTTGGGCGACGCCCTATGAGACTAACTAACTTTTAACATTAATATCTCCTCGCTATTGTATTCGGTAACTCCGGTATAGCCTCTGTAAAATACCTAAACAAATACCTATACTGTTCTTTAATAAAAGTAGTAGATTTCCATGAAGATACTTAAGTAAATACCGATGTATGTTTATAATCAGCTGTATTACCATTGTCTTGACCTTTTGAATTCTAATTAACCTGCAATTACCTGTAACAATAACCTGTTGGAATCTAATTAGTCTGTAATGCCTGTGTTATGTTTGTATAAAACTAATTAGCTTATAGTTACCTAACTCATTTATTGTAAAGCACTAATTAGCTGTGAGTAGGTATGAATATACCTAAAATATCTTACGTAGTTCGTACACGATTTTGAAAGTAGCGTATGTCCAATAGGACGAGCCACATTGTTAATCCAATAAGAAAGCAGAAACCTTGAACTCGCTTACACGTGTTTTGAAATTCTCGACAAGTCGAAACCTGTATCTTAGGGAAAGTCCATTTTTCTCGCTCTCAATTGGCGGAGCGGCTAATCAAAGTAAAGAAATGTATACGCTACTTGCGGTAGGCAACAAAAGTTATAAAAGGGCCGAGCGTCTATTTTTGGATTTAGTATTGTTACAAGTTCACATGAATCATCAAGTTACCACGTAGTGTTTGTGAAGTAAGTGGCTCCGCTGTCCACTGCTTAGTCGCGATGTACCCTATATCTAGTTAGCCAGTCTTCAAGTGTAATATAGCTAGGATTTAATTATGTGTACTGCTTATTCTAACTGTATTTTATATTGTGTGCTGTGTACTCTTTTACAACCATTTGTAGTGATTTCTGTGTAATTTTATGTGTGCCAAATATACTCAATTATTACGACATTCTGACTGGTTTAATTTCACTCTTTCGTCAAGGGAACACCGTCACCCCCGCCTACAACACCTGACTCCCGTTTTATTAACATTAATAAAATAACGAACAAAATCTCTGAGACACACAGAGCCATCTAGCGGCGAGTACATCAAACACGTTTGGTGAAAGAATCTTTTCAGTGTCGGTACTTGCCTGGGGCAATATTTAAGACAAAGAACAATTTATTGAACTGCTGGAAGTCCACTTGTAGCTGTTAGAAATATTTATAGAGTATTGCGAGATTTTGTATTAGGTTCTTATTTCTATCTCTAGAAGGTGGGCTATTAGATGGCATTTTTTTTTTCGATAGCTGTACGACATCTATCGTAATCGTTGATTGTGGTACGGGAGGCAAGTATTTCCCCTTTATGGGGCTGTGCTAGGTTTATTTGCAAATGAGGTAGATCTGAGATAAAAACGCTCCAATATATTACGTTTGCTGTATTAGTTTTTTTTCAGAGCTGCAAGTAGCATTCGCTTCGTTACAGGGACCTGGTTGCTTACCCTTCACAGACTTTTTTAACAAATTTCTTCCTCGCAGATGTAGGACCGACGGACGTTAGCCAGATAGAATGACAAGTCGATATATCGATAGCATTCCTACATAAATACGCCCTTTTCCAAGGTGCTAAAGTCACACTTTTGGAAGAGATTTGATCATACCGAGCTTGCGAATTTCTGAGGAAAGGTTATTTACCGTCGCCTGGTGCCCAGCGTTGCTGATTATTTAGAACTACCCGGGGGATACGTATAGAGTGGCCTGTTGGAGGAGGTGGAAAATCCTATGGACGCCAGCAGCGCAGCAGGAATTTTAACCAAATTTGTATTTTGTATTCTTTTTTTCTTGGGTTTACGTTTCTTTTACTTCGAACAACAACCCCGTCGATAACTGAAGTCCAAGTAATTAAAAAGATAGTTAAAAAGTAAAAAGTTAGTTTCTCTCGAGTCTTGTTTACTGTCCCATTGTGTTATTGGCATAGCTTAGATTCGTGAACGCTCGCACTTTCTTTTCAGTGAATTCCAGTCGTTTAACGCAAACAGTTCACGCCTATTATATACGCCTTTTAAGAGATTTTTAATGTTCTAACTGGGGTACATACTGACACAATGTAAGAATTGTTCATGAAATAAATAAATAAAAATCTGTAAAACGCCCTCGGTCCATCAGACACGAAATCCAAAGATTGCAACTGATAGCCGCACTCTTTTCGAAAGGCGCCATTACTAAACATAAAGGTTGTTGCAGTTATCGAATTAAATATAGATTTCTCTTTTGGAATACTTTGTTCTATTAAAAATTAATATGTGAATGTTTTTAGAGAAAATCAAAGGAAATAATTCGTTTTTTATCAAATGCGGTGTACATTAAATAATTTGGATAGGTATAATTATATCACAATTTGGTAATAACTAAAGAATTGATCATGGTATCCAAAGGTATATTAAAAAATGTTGATCTAAATTTGTCGCTTTCTTTGCAATCGGTTTTTTCTATGTGCTGTACGACTGTTGTTTTGTGAGTATGTTAGCCCTTCTCATTTTGTAATTTTATTTTTCCATTGACACAAATTTTTGCTATAATATTTTTAGTAGGCACCAAACCAGCGAGAAAGCGAGCCATCATTAGGATTAGTGTTTTTAACCGACTTCAAAAAAGGAGGAGGTTTCTAAATTCGACGGTATAGTTTTTTTTGTGTTTTCGCGTATAACTTCGTCGTTGTTCGTTGGAGAGAAGATATCCTAAGGGTGGTACCATGATAAAGAAACCAGGATCGGATGATGGCATCCCAGAGAAATCGACGGGAGCCTTCGAAAATTTTAGTGACGACTAGTGCATTTATAATAAGAAGTTAGATTTCACCTCGCCTGTAGTGGTATAGGAATTAGTGCGGGGTAAATTAGGAAATTAGGAATACGGTTAAGAAAATGATAATGGTATCTCCATTATCATTTTCTTAACCGTATTCCTAATTTTTTGTGGTCGGTCTTCTTCTTCTATACCCATCTATAGGTCTAATAGTAGCACCGAAAACTGAAAAGTTGTATGGTATTCGGTTCTGATCGTATAGGCACGTGGTACGAAGGAATGGGGAAAATGACGTAGGTAAGAAAAGTTTTGAGTTTGAATGTCGATGACAATAAGAGTAAGGGGATACCAAAGAAACGATGGATGGACTGTGTGAATGGTGATTTGGATCGAAAGGGGGTGACTACCGTCATATATGACGACTAACAGAGAAGTGTGGAAGAAAAAGACATGTTGCGCCGACCACAAATAAATTGGAATAAGGGCAGAAGAATGAAGAATGCATGATGACTTCTCTTTAAGTCGTCATCTCGGTAGTCAACTCCTTTCCAGCCACAATATCTTTCACACAGTTCTTCCATCGGTTCTTCGGTCTTTTGCTACACTTAGCCATTCGCATTCATATTGAAAAATGTCCTTGTTGTATGGGAATCGGTTCAATCACTGTTAGTTTGGTCGTCTTTGTATGGATAAAATAAGAAATTAGTATTTAAAAGGCAGTCCTCTCAAGCTCAAAGTATTTTAATTCCGATCCAGCCCGTCCCTTGCTGCTCTCATCCAGCGATGTCCCAAGCCGAGGCCCGTACCCCACATGGCCCTTCAAAAATAGAGCATAAAGTTCAAATTATTCTATCCAATCGCGTAACACTACACATAACTCTTAGTTTTCTTCATATCAGGTCACGTTTGGAAATTTATGTAGGACTAGCTACTGCCCGCGACTTCGTCCGCCTCAAATTTTTGCTCCTCTTCCCGTCGCAATGAATTACCTGCCAATTTTCGTCCATTTTTCAATTGCTGCTCCGCTCCTTTTGACCGTAGCGTGACGTTATATAGCCTATAGCTAGTGTTGCAAAGGACTCGAGTCCTCGAGTCGTAATTTTAAAGACTCGAGTCAATTATGCAAGACTCAGTGTGCTCAATAGGCTCGAAGTCTAGAGTCAAGCACTCGAGTCTTAAAGAGGACTCTAGTCTAAAAAAGACTCGAGTCTTAAAATTAACTCGAGTCTCAAAGAGGACTCGAGTCTAAAAAAGACTCGAGTCTTAAAATTAACTCGACTCTTAAAGAAAAATTGGAGCATGAAGATGAAACTTGTAGCTCATCATTCGAAAAGACTCGAATAGAAGAATGATAAGTTCTAATGAGTGGTTAAGATGTAATTATGCGTACAAATAATCTGACGAGTTATTCATAGACTCGAATTCATTTTAAGACTCGATTGGTTTGAAAATGACTCGAGCTCGGCTTGACTCTAGACTCCGAGCCTTTTGAGCACACTGAGTCTTGCATAATTGAGTCGAGTCTTTAAAATTACGACTTGAGGACTCGAGTCCCTTGCAACACAGGCGCGTGCAGCGCCCGCAGTCGTCGTTTGTTGATGGGCCGAGGGAACTGTTAGTCTGACCAAAACCACCCCGGTGTTACCTTTCCGACATTTGCACCAGGAACTGGCTGGTCCCGCCTTTGCAGGCTACAAGTTAGGGTTGGGAGTGAGGTATTTGACTCTCCCCGCGACGTCTAAGAGGAGTGCGCTTGGAACACACACCGCGCCTCCGACTCGGGTCCTAAGGGGTGCCGAATGCGTCGCCGCAGGGACAACCTCCCACTATTTTTACGTTATTCCAAATCTGAGTCCAAATCGAGTAACTTGTGGGGTAGACCCAACAAGGACCACATGGAGAACGGGTAGCGTAGACGAAGCGATTAATAACAAGCATAATTTTCATTCTTGAATTAATCTAGTCGGTAGATTTCGGTTTCGATCTTGATGTTGTCTTTTCGAAAACTGTGTCCCAACTGCAACTGAAGTACTAGACGATGGCACGTCTTTATTGGCTGGTTGTTTTTAACCTAACCTAACCTAAACCTAAGTGTAGGCGAAGCTCAATAAAACAAGCTATAGTTAGTATTTATGTTTCTTTATTGTTTTGGGCGACGCCCTATGAGACTAACTAACTTTTAACATTAATATCTCCTCGCTATTGTATTCGGTAACTCCGGTATAGCCTCTGTAAAATACCTAAACAAATACCTATACTGTTCTTTAATAAAAGTAGTAGATTTCCATGAAGATACTTAAGTAAATACCGATGTATGTTTATAATCAGCTGTATTACCATTGTCTTGACCTTTTGAATTCTAATTAACCTGCAATTACCTGTAACAATAACCTGTTGGAATCTAATTAGTCTGTAATGCCTGTGTTATGTTTGTATAAAACTAATTAGCTTATAGTTACCTAACTCATTTATTGTAAAGCACTAATTAGCTGTGAGTAGGTATGAATATACCTAAAATATCTTACGTAGTTCGTACACGATTTTGAAAGTAGCGTATGTCCAATAGGACGAGCCACATTGTTAATCCAATAAGAAAGCAGAAACCTTGAACTCGCTTACACGTGTTTTGAAATTCTCGACAAGTCGAAACCTGTATCTTAGGGAAAGTCCATTTTTCTCGCTCTCAATTGGCGGAGCGGCTAATCAAAGTAAAGAAATGTATACGCTACTTGCGGTAGGCAACAAAAGTTATAAAAGGGCCGAGCGTCTATTTTTGGATTTAGTATTGTTACAAGTTCACATGAATCATCAAGTTACCACGTAGTGTTTGTAAGTGGCTCCGCTGTCCACTGCTTAGTCGCGATGTACCCTATATCTAGTTAGCCAGTCTTCAAGTGTAATATAGCTAGGATTTAATTATGTGTACTGCTTATTCTGATTGTATTTTATATTGTGTGCTGTGTACTCTTTTACAACCATTTGTAGTGATTTCTGTGTAATTTTATGTGTGCCAAATATACTCAATTATTACGACATTCTGACTGGTTTAATTTCACTCTTTCGTCAAGGGAACACCGTCACCCCCGCCTACAACACCTGACTCCCGTTTTATTAACATTTTGGTCCTTGCGAGCCGGATCAGGTTCAATTAGAATAGAGTGAACCAGTCAGAATCATGAGTCACAGAAGTGAAATCACCACACGCAGCAAGTTACGAAGACTGGCGGAAGAAATGGGTACGCGACAAGCAGAGGACATCGTCTCTGACTCAGGCTTACCATCCGAAAGGGCTCCAGGTTCTCCGTCCGTAGCACCGACATTGGCATCGACGTCCGCTCGCAATATTCCGCTCACCGGTGGCCGATTAATTGACCACAGTAAATTGACGTCAGAGAGAGCGCACGGGGGGCAGGCAGCGCCCAAGGGTCGCCACACCTCGCCGCGCAGCAAAATATCGTCAAGAAATAGCCACAGGAGCGTCGATTACCTTAAAAAACGGATCGAGTACGAAGCGGAGCGCGAATTAGTGCAGTTGAAAGAGAACCTGGTCAAAGACAAGGAAAACCTCGTCAAGAAAAGGATGGAAGCGGAAATAGCTGAGATAGAGGCGGCCGCTGAAAGCGATGATTCACAGTCAGATGTGAGTACGACACAGCGCGTCGAAGAGTGGGTGAAAACCACGCCCCAAGTCCCCCAATTGATAGAAGTATTGGGGACGCCGGCTGTGTCAGGCGCACCTATTGAAATGGCTGCGCCCCGTGAAACATCTGACCCCCGTGAACAAACCGTAAGTAGGGTGAATCTTGTGAATAACCACCGTGGGTCGTCAGTGCCGTGTGATCTAGACCAGTCCCGAGTACCTAGGACATCCGCGTCTGTACCGTTACCTAACATAACGGCACCAATTACGTCCAGGTACATGCCAGTAACGTCAGATGGAGTAAGGTTCCAGTTACCCAGCCGTTATACCGCCTTTACCACTCCGGTCGCAAGTGTACCTCGAGTAGCCACACTCGAGTCGGATACACGGCGGCAGATGCAGTACGGAGCGGATGAAAGAGAAAGGCGGAGAGAATCGTCAGGGGACAGAGACCGTAAGATAGACAGACTGGCAGAGGCTATCACGAACATGGCACGACCACCACGACCGGTACCAAGACAGGCATATGAATTGCCCTACTTTAAAGGTGACCCAGCCGACTGGATATCATATCGTAACATGTACTGGGAAACATCACAATTATACAATTTCAAGGCGCACGAAAACTTAGCACGATTAAAAACCTCGTTACAAGGCGACGCAAAGGTATCAGTAGAGGACTTACTACGATCGTCAACTGATCCGTCCGAGATAATGCGCGCGCTAGAGGATGAGTACGGTCACCCGACCCTAGTGCTACAGTACGCCATACAAAAGGTCAAAGAATTACCTAGAGTAACGGAAAGTGGACGCGAACTAAGGAAATTCTCGTCAACGGTCCGAAATTGTGTTTCGTTACTCAAAAATATTCGTGCGGATGGATATATAAATAATCCACAGCTGGTGAGTGACCTGCTGAGCAAGCTGACCCCTGTACAGCGCGCGCAATACGGTGACTTCGCAATGGGCCTGGACAACACACAGGGGGTGGACCTAAGAGTGTCTCCAAATCTAGAAATATTATCACATTTTCTGATACACTTGACACGCTCAACGTCGTACTACACTCAGGCGAGTATGTTTGAGCCCGGTCCATCGAAGCCCCCTGCCAAGCAACAGCAGAAGTATGGCGGCGCCGGTCAGTCCCGGCCAGCCAACGCCGCGCGCTCGGCCGCGAGCAGGCCTCCGTTGACGCAACGAGTGAACACGCAGAGCGACGAGTCTGCCGCTCCTGAAGAATGCGTTATATGTCAACGAAAGCACAACATAGAAGAGTGTGACCAGTTCAAAAAGCTTACCGTTCAACAGCGTTGGGACACGATAAAGGAGAAGAACACATGCTTCAAATGTCTCGTGAGTAAACATCCCAAGAGGTTTTGCCGTGCGAGTAGATGCAAGAAGTGCGGGTTCGGACATCACCTGCTGTTACACGCGGATAAGCAGCCGAAAGAAAAGGTGGCTACGCCGCCAGAAAGTAAGACGGAAAGCGTCACAAATATAGGCGAGTGGCGAGCTACGGCACTACTGAAAATTATGCCAGTAACGGTCAGCGATGGAAACAGTGACGATAATCAGTGTTACGCACTACTGGACGATGGTGCGACCGTGTCACTCATCGACAGCTCGCTCGCCACAGACTTAGTGGGCCCATGTGTTCCTCTCTCCTTAAAAACCGCGGGTGGCTACGGAGTAACAGACTCAACGTCGCGAGTGGTACAAGTGCGCGTAAAAGGACCTAACGGTCAGTGCCATAATATTACGTGTCGGACAATAGTGGACATTAACCTACCAACGCAAACAGTGTCCGCCACAGTGATCGACGACAACGCGCACCTACGCGACTTGGGTTGCGTAGAGATGAGGGGAGCCAAACCGCTGCTGCTTCTCGGACAGGACAACTGGGAGCTGCTCGTCAGTCAGGACATCCGCCAAGGAAAATCCGGTAAGCCAGTTGCCTCACTCACTAAGTTAGGTTGGGTCATACATGGACCATTTAATATTAATAACAATAATAATAGTAAAGAATGTGTTAGTTGCATGACCGTTTCCCTTCCTGATTTACATAATCTAGTTAAATCACAGTTTGAGCTAGAAGCGATAGGTATTTCAGAGAATTTACGTAAACATAAAGATGTCGAAAGGGCATTAGCCGTGTTAGACAGCACTAGCCATCGTATCCCTGACCAGTCACAATGGGAGGTCGGTTTGTTGTGGAAACATGACAATATTCAGTTACCTGATAATTATAATCAGGCCAGGCAAAGGCTGTACGGCATAGAGAAACGTATGCGTAAAGACACTAGTTTCGCTGAGCAATATTCAGCTCAGATAGGTAGGTTAGTAGACGAAGGTTACGCGCGTAAAGTAGACGGTAACATAGACAGCTCGCCGGTTTGGTACTTACCGCATTTCGGAGTCGTTAACCCGAACAAACCGGGCAAGCTACGTCTCGTGTTCGACGCAGCCGCTACGTCTCATGGGACGTGTTTAAATGATAATCTGCTAACCGGACCTGACTTACTGAATTCTTTGCTAGGTATTTTAATTAAGTTCAGGATAGGCCCCGTCGCGTTTTCAGGGGATATCGCTGATATGTTCTTACGAGTAAAAATAAGGGCAGAAGATCAAGGCGCGCAATTATTTTTATGGAGAGGCGCGGATCACCATAAAGAACCAGATACATACGCGATGAATTCCATGATATTTGGTGCAGCCTCGTCCCCTACTACGGCAATATATATACTCAACAAAAATGCCGATGATTTCATTGATGTTTATCCCGAAGCTGTGGAAGCCATTAAATCTAGGCACTATATGGACGACTATCTAGATAGTGCTTGGACCGAGGAGAAGGCTAACACGTTAATAGAGGAAGTGACACGAATACATGCATCCGGTGGATTCATTATCCGGGGGTGGGTCACTAACTCATCGGAGCTAAGGGAAAGGCTGAAAATAGAAATGCCTGATAAGGTAGCCCTTGAGAAGGGAACAGGCTCAGTAGAGAGGACCCTAGGTTTAATATGGTCACCTAAAGACGACGAGTTAGGTTTTGATCTGTCATTTAAGAGACTACCACCGGAAATTATAAATGGTAGCTTAGTGCCCACTAAAAGACAATTTCTTAGTATGATAATGTCTATTTACGACCCGCTAGGTTTCCTATACCCGTGTGTAATTCAATCACGCATATTAATGCAACGAATATGGAAGTCGGGAATACAATGGGACGAACCCTTAAAAGAAAAGGACGCCAAAGTATGGTTTAATTGGCTCCATAATTTATACCGCTTAAACGAATTAAAAATACCGCGGTGGTACGGGTTAAAACTCGATAATTTAGAATTACACGCGTTCGGGGACGCCAGCGAGCTTGCCTACGCCGCAGTAGTATACCTAGTGGGCTCTAACTCTGAAGGAAAGAGGGAATCGGTTATGTTACTAGGGAAAGCGCGAGTAGCTCCACAAAAAGTAGTATCCATTCCCAGGCTAGAGTTACAAGCAGCCGTGTTAGCCTGTCGTATAGCAGACACTGCCCACAAAGAGTTAGGTATACGAATCGAAAAGAAATTCCTTTGGACTGACAGCAAGACTGTATTAAAATGGATAAACTCCGATGCACAGGAATTTCAACGATTCGTCTCGCACAGACTAGCCGAAATAGATAGGCTGTCAGACAGAGGCAACTGGCGCTGGGTACCTTCACAGGATAACCCAGCTGATAAGGCCACCAGGTTGTGTTGGCCCGATGACCACGCGGAGTGGCTCTCGGGCCCCTCGTTTCTATGTAACCCACAGGAGCTGTGGCCTGCGTGTCCCGAGGCTGAGGCGTCGGAAGCGGACCTTGAGCGCATCCAGCGGGTCCACGCCGCGGCAGCACCGGCGGCACCACTCCTAGAGTACGAGCGCTACTCATCGTGGACGCGCATTCAGCGTGTCATGGCGCGCGTGCTCATCTTCAGCGGCCGATGTCGTAAACGTCGGTCGACTACGGAGCTGTGTCAGCGAGACCTAGAAGATGCTCACAACAGCCTGTTGAGGCTGTGTCAAGAAGAAAGCTTTCAAAGCGAGCGGGCCACCATCCTTAAAGGCCTGCCCGTTCCCAGCAGCAGCAGCATCAAGGCTCTCGACCCCATGCTAGCCGACGACGGGTTGCTACGAGTGAGAGGGCGCCTGAGTGCCTGTGAGGTGCTCACGTTTGGCGAGCGGCACCCTATTATCCTGGAGGGCCGCCATCCTCTGACAAGAAAGCTAATCGCTCATTACCATGCGATGGCTCTGCACGCCAACCACGAGACCGTCGTCAACAATCTACGGGAAAAATACTGGGTCACTAAAATCAGAACCTCAGTGAAGACAGTGGTTGCCAACTGCCAACTCTGTCGCGTCTGCCGAGCCAAGCCCGCGCCACCGAAGATGGGTGACCTGCCGCTCGCAAGGCTGGAACCATCCAGACGAGCCTTTGTGCGAGTGGGGGTGGACTACTTCGGCCCGATGGAGGTCGCAATCGGGCGACGGCGCGAGAAGAGGTGGGGTGTCCTATTCACCTGCCTCACTACACGCGCCGTCCACCTTGAGTTGGCCGCTTCCCTAAGCGCCGACTCCGCCATACTAGCCTTGCGGCGCCTCATAGCGCGCCGCGGGCAACCAGCACATCTGTACTCTGACCAGGGTACCAACTTCATCGGGGCCAATACCGAGCTTCGAGCCGCCCTGAAAGACCTCAACCAAGGTCAGATAAGGGCCGAGGCCATTCACCGTGGCATCGAATGGCACTTCAATCCCCCGGCGGCCCCACACATGGGTGGCTGCTGGGAGCGCCTGGTGAGATCCGTGAAGAACGCACTTCGCAGTACGCTCAAGGAGCGTGCCCCTCGTGAGGAGGTCCTCTACACCCTCCTCACCGAAGCCGAGCTGATCGTAAACAGCCGGCCACTGAGCTACGTGAACGACGACCACGACCAGCCCGTGGTCCTGACGCCGAACCATCTACTCCTGGGCACTGCGTCCGGGAGTACTCCGTTTGCATCGAGCGACGCCGAAGACATCGACTCTCGCCGGCAGTGGCGGCGCGTGAACGCGCTCGCCGACATGTTCTGGCGGCGCTGGCTGCGAGAGTACCTGCCTACGCTCCAACGTCGGGAAAAGTGGTTAAACAATGTGCCGAACGTACGTATCAGTGACGTAGTAGTGATTGTGGACAATAATAGACCGCGAAGTGCGTGGACCAAAGGTCTCATCAAAGCTGTGTATCATGGACACGATGGTATTATCCGTGTAGTAGATGTTAAGACTGTAAATGGGGTCCTACGTCGACCCGTAGCGAAGATTATTGTGCTTCCCACAGACCAAGAATTGTAAGTCGGTTGAACCCTGTTACAGGGGGTGGAATGTAGGCGAAGCTCAATAAAACAAGCTATAGTTAGTATTTATGTTTCTTTATTGTTTTGGGCGACGCCCTATGAGACTAACTAACTTTTAACATTAATATCTCCTCGCTATTGTATTCGGTAACTCCGGTATAGCCTCTGTAAAATACCTAAACAAATACCTATACTGTTCTTTAATAAAAGTAGTAGATTTCCATGAAGATACTTAAGTAAATACCGATGTATGTTTATAATCAGCTGTATTACCATTGTCTTGACCTTTTGAATTCTAATTAACCTGCAATTACCTGTAACAATAACCTGTTGGAATCTAATTAGTCTGTAATGCCTGTGTTATGTTTGTATAAAACTAATTAGCTTATAGTTACCTAACTCATTTATTGTAAAGCACTAATTAGCTGTGAGTAGGTATGAATATACCTAAAATATCTTACGTAGTTCGTACACGATTTTGAAAGTAGCGTATGTCCAATAGGACGAGCCACATTGTTAATCCAATAAGAAAGCAGAAACCTTGAACTCGCTTACACGTGTTTTGAAATTCTCGACAAGTCGAAACCTGTATCTTAGGGAAAGTCCATTTTTCTCGCTCTCAATTGGCGGAGCGGCTAATCAAAGTAAAGAAATGTATACGCTACTTGCGGTAGGCAACAAAAGTTATAAAAGGGCCGAGCGTCTATTTTTGGATTTAGTATTGTTACAAGTTCACATGAATCATCAAGTTACCACGTAGTGTTTGTAAGTGGCTCCGCTGTCCACTGCTTAGTCGCGATGTACCCTATATCTAGTTAGCCAGTCTTCAAGTGTAATATAGCTAGGATTTAATTATGTGTACTGCTTATTCTGATTGTATTTTATATTGTGTGCTGTGTACTCTTTTACAACCATTTGTAGTGATTTCTGTGTAATTTTATGTGTGCCAAATATACTCAATTATTACGACATTCTGACTGGTTTAATTTCACTCTTTCGTCAAGGGAACACCGTCACCCCCGCCTACAACACCTGACTCCCGTTTTATTAACACACGTGCTACCGGAACGGAGTTCAGTCGCAGTATAAAACAGTTTGCTCGTGTAGGAATTCGCGGCGCCCCCGTCAGGGGGCGCGGCGGGCGGCGCCAGAGCATTTGCTCCCTGGCCGCGGAGGGTGCACGGTGGCCCGCTAAGACGGGCCCCTCAATGTGTTGCCCATTGGGCTTTAGAAATATTGAACGCGTTAATATTAACGCGTCCATGTGAGTGATTGCTATTTGTGTCTCTGTAGGCGCGCCGCGACGTTGAGTTACTATCAACGCCGCTTTCTTCACGACATCTTGGCGGTCTGTCCCCGCCAGGTGAGACCCCCGGTTACCCGGGGGAGGCCCGGCGAGAGACGACCAGCGACAAGATGCCGACTCGACGCTCCTACAGAGTAGAGTGCGCGCCCCCGCTTATCCCGTTTTCCAGAGCGAGCCGGTAGCGGTCTAAGCTAAGGGGCAGTATGTGCGTGTGGGCGGTAGTGTACTGTGTAACACCGCCCATGTTAGCGCGGCACGCGGGCCCGTCCGCGTGCGCGTGTGAGTCTGGGTGCCTGCTTAGAGGTGAATGTCTGATTTACGTTACGTGACATGCCTATATTAACTTAGGACACGCCACGCAGCGGATGCATGTAGTGTATGTGGAGTGCTATTTGATACAGGTAAGCCGCGTGTAGCCTGGTTACGGCTTACCTGGGAGTCAATCCGGTGATGGTGTCAGTCGCCCCTTACCAGATCGCGGGGCAGAGGTCTCGCGTCGGGGGGCCGCGTATGCCAGGGCGCGATCTGTTTGACATGAGGCCATTCAGACGCGCCGGCACGCGCGAACATCCCCTTCGCAAGGCGCCGCACATGGTCATCCAGGCTCTCGATCCCGAGATCCCGCTGGATGACATCGTTCCTCACGTAGCGAGGAGCGTCAACTATGGTCCGCAGCGCCAAGTGTTGTTGGGCGCGGAGCGTTTTCCGGCTCGACTCGCTCGTGAGGGCGAACCAAGCGGGGGCGGCGTACGTCAGTATCGGGCGTATGTACAACTTGTACACGCCCAACTTGACGCGCGCCGGAATTCGCGACGAGAGCACGGGCCGGAGGAGATAGCGGGCGACTCTCCCCTTAGCCGCGACCTGGCGGACGTGCTGACCCATTTTGAGCCGACGATCGATGGTGACCCCCAGGTACTTGACCCGGGGCGACCACTCGATGTCGGCTCCTTGTAGCTTCAAGGGTGGTGGGAGGGACACATGGCCGGTGATCATGGCCTGCGTCTTACCCACGTTCACCGAAAGCCGCCATTTGGCGAGCCACTCGGGAAGGAGCTCAAGCGCTCGCTGCATCTTGACGGCCGCGTACTTCGAGTTCATCGAAGTAGAGATATACGCGGCGTCGTCCGCATACAGCGCGAGCATCACGTCCGGAGTGGTGGGGATGTCGTCGGTGTAACGCGAGTAACACGCCGGCGAGACGCAACTGCCCTGCGGTACGCCCGCGAGCACCGGCCTGGCGCTGGAAAGCGCCCCATCGACCACCACCCTGAATGTCCTGTTGGAGAGAAAAGTAGAGACCACTTTGACGACGCGACGGGGCGCGTCGGTGGTGGCCATCTTATATACCAGGCCCTCGTGCCACACACGGTCGAAGGCCTTCTCCATGTCGAGGAATACTGCTACCGCGTACTCCTTCTTGTTCATCGCTGCTGCGAGGTGGTGCAGTACCCTCGACAGCTGGAGCGTCGTGCTGTGCTCCGCCCGGAACCCGAACTGTTCTGGGCGCGGCGTCACGTGCGGTAGGAGATGTCGCAGCAGGAGTGCTTCGAACACCTTGGAGACTGTCGGCAGCAGAGTGATCGGCCGATAGCTCTCCGGCTTCAGGACGTTCTTTCCCGCCTTCGGCAGCATTATGACGCGCCCTTCCTTCCACGACTCGGGGAAGGCGCCGGTGCGCAGTATCGCTGTAAACAGGCGCGCCAGCGCCGCTACCATACGGTACGGCAGGTGGCGCAGCACTGTGTTTGTGATACCGTCCGCACCGGGGGCCTTCCTGGGCTTCGTCCTCAGGATGGCGCGTCGTACTGCGTTGGGCGAGAAAAATATCGGCTCTTCATCGGGAGCTATCGGCATCGCGAAGTAGTCCCCGAGGTGTTTCTCGACTGCTGCGACATGGTCTGTGTCGGTAGTCGGGTTTGGGCGGAACTGACGCTCCAGGTGCTCGGCGAAGACCTCCGCCCGGTCCTCCGCTACATATTTAAGCGCCCCGTCGCTGTTCAGCAATGGACGCACCGGGGCTGGGGTGTTCGTTAGCTGGCCGCAGAGTTTGTGAATCGACGGCCAACTGTCTGTCGTCTCGTCGATTCGTTCCTCCCAGCCCGCGGCGGTCTGGGCCTGCAACTCGGCCTTGACCTTCTCCGCGAGACGGTTGAGCTGCCTCTTCTGTGTAGGACACCTCGATTGCTGCCACTGCTTGCGAAGGCGCCTTTTCTCGGCGATCAACCTAATCAACCGCGGAGGTAGAGGCGGTAATAGCCCCCGCTCCCGCGGCTGCTCGGTGGTCGCCGTTTGAAAAGCGCGTTGGATGCAAGCAGTGACGTCGCGAGCCGTCCTGTCCACGTCCGCGGAAGTAGTCATAGGCCGAGTCGGCACCGTGGTCTCTACTTCCTCTTGGAACTGGGTCCAGTCGGTACGTCGACGTGGCGCCAGGGGTTTCAAACGGGTCGGCACACCCGAAAGGACGACGAGCACCGGGTGATGATCCGAGTTCAGCTCGTCGTCGATCACATGCTGCGTGATCTGACAGTGTAGCCCTCGATGGACCACAATGTCCAGCACGTCCGGCATGTAGGAGACTGCGTCTGGATAGTGTGTTGGCGTCTCTGGGCCGGACACTGTGTAACCGAAGGCTTCGGCATCAGCTAAGAGCCGTCTTCCCCCGGTATTCGTGCGGCACGAGTTCCACGCCGGGTGCTTGCAGTTCAAGTCACCAGCGAGGAGAGTGGGACGCGTAGAGCCGGATATAAGGGCCCGCAACTCAGATGTGTCTAAGTGGGTCGCGGGCGGCTTATAGCAAGCGTACATATCTATGTCCTCGCCGGCTACGTGCAGCTGTACACCCAGCGCGTAAAACGTGCCGAGTGACGGCGAGGGGAGTTCTTGATGGACGACTCGTCGCCTTACCAGTACCGCCAGACCACGGTAGTTCTGATGTGCCGACCGCTCGTCCTGTCTGTAAACGAGATATCCCGGGAATCTAATCCTATCCCCGGGACCCAGCAGCGTCTCGCTTATCAACGCCACGTCGACGTCCTGTTCCCTCAGGAGATGTCGGAGAGGGGCGACCTTGTCCCGAAGGCCGCGGGCATTCCAATGGATGACCCGCAACGGCCTAGCCATGGTAAAGGGTGAGTAATTTGGCCAGGCCGTCCAGGATCACCGTCTCAACTTCCTGGCCCTGCCTAATGGCCTTAATAAGGTCCATTAAAAGCTGTATGGCGCAGGCCGTAAAGTCTTTATGTTTGGTATGTTTGGTGGTGGGCGTCTTGGTGGGGGCGCCGGCAGCGCCGCCACTCGTACTGGGCTCGGGGTACTTCTTCATCTTTCGTTGTGTGGCCGGTCGTGGCGCTGTGCCGGCGCTAGTGGTGGGTGGACCCACCTCCACGGCCTGCGCCCCGCTGGTGGCAGGGCCTGCCCTCGGGACAGCTGCGGTGGTGGTAGTGGTCTCGGTCGCCGCGGGGGGTTTGGGCTTCTTGCCTTTCCCTTTCTTTCCCCCGCGCCTCTTCTTCCTCCGACCTGAGGAGGTCTGCGCATTTCGTTGTGTGGGCCCGTTGGCCGCCGCCATCAGCGACGTGCCCTGGGGCCCTTCTGGCTCCACATCTGTGTGCCTTTCGGTGGCCGCAGTGGGCCGGCGTGTTTGGGCGGAAGTGGCGGCGGTCCCCGCCCGCCTGTTCCTTATCTCCGCTTGGAAGGCGGGGCACTTGATGTTGCACGCGGGGTGCGGGCCACCGCAGTTGATGCAGGTGGCCGGCTCCTCCCGCGGGCGCGGGCAGTCGCGTGCCGTGTGCTCGCCTCCGCATCGCACACAGGCGAGCGGGCGGTGACACAGGTGCGAGCTGTGTCTAAACTTTTGACACCTGTGGCACTGAGCGGGCCCACGTTTCCCGCGCCAGGCCTCTATCTTCACGCCCCGCATGTACATAAATACGGTCGTGTCGTAGATGGCCCGGACGTCCGGGGTCTTCTTTAGGATCGCGTGGAACACGCAGCCGGGTCGTCCTTGCGCGCCCTTTATGTGGCGCACATACTCCGGCTGGTATCCCAGCGCGCGCAGTTCCTCCTCAATCTCCCCGGGATCGGTGTCCGCAGGCAGCCCCCTTATGGCCACCTTTAGATTCCGTTCCGCTGGCAGAGAGTAGGCGAACCAGGCGACGCCGCTGTCCTTTTCCAGGCCGGTTAGGTAACGTTGGACCAGCCTGTATTCCTCTTCGCTGTCGGGGGTGAAACGAACACCCCCGCCAAAAGGTCGAGCGTTTGGAGGCCGGCCCAACTTCGCGGCGATGGCCCTAAAGTGCGTCGCCCAGTTGGGTAGTTTCTCCACTACCAGCGGTGGGTAGCGAAGCTTCTTATTTTTAATAGGCTTACCCTTGTTGTCCCCTGTTGTCGCGGGCTCCTGGGCTGCGGTGGCTGCAGTAGATGTGGTGGCAGGGGTGGTGGGGGGCTGCGCAGCGGCGCTGGACCCAGTCGCTCTGCCTCGGGTAGTTGCAGTAGGAGAAGGCGGCGTGTGGCGCGCCGCGTCCGCAAACGTGGGCGACGCCGGTGTACCCCGACCCCGCGGCGCGCTGTCGCGCTGTGGCCGCGGCGGGTCGAGGCAATATCGCTTCGCCTCCTCCTGGTCGCCTCCCGAACTTCTCCGTCTTCGGTGTCGCTGGGGCTTCGGGTCGAGTTCGAATTCGTAGCCGAACCCCAGCGATGGCGTCGGCGAAAAGGCCGGGGTGGCCGCATCGGCCTCCGCATCTCCCACGTTGGGCCGCTGTCCGGATCGCGGCGTCGTATCGTATGACACGTTGCTGCGACCGGAGGCGGCCGAGCCCGCGGACGCCAGTGACATGCTCGATCCCGCATGGGACGAGCACGCCGACATCATCGCGGGCGAATCAAAGGCGGAGGCTCGCGGTGGTGCGGGCGAGTCCGGTGCGTATTGCACCGCTCGCACCGGGCGGCTGTGTGGCCCCGTGCTGGCCGGGCGCTCCTGCTCCCTCGACGCGCTTGGTCCCGCTGGCAAGAAGCGGGGGTCCAACGCGGAGGTGCGAGGAGCTGGGCCAGCACGAGACGGCGTCGGTGCTGGTGCAGGCGGGGCGCCGCTGCGCGCCGGCGGCGAAGTAAATCGCGGCGGCGGCGCAGCGGGGCGCGCGGGCGGCGCGCGGGGGCGCGCGGAAGTCACGGTGGGGTGCGCAGGTGGCGCGGTGGCGCGCACACCGTGCGCGGACTGCGCGTGGGACGCGCCGGAGCGCGCAGCAGGCGCGGCTGGGTGCGCCGTAGGCGCATGATGCGCCGTGGGCGCAGGGTGCGTGGGCGACGCGGCGGAGCGCCCAGTAGGCGCGGTCCGCGCGGCCGGCGCAGCGGGGCGCACGGGCGGCGCGGCGGAGCGCCCACTCGGCGCAGCGGGGCGCACGGGAGCGGGCACGCGCGCGGGCGGCGCTGCGGTGCGCGCTGGGTCGCGGCCCGAACCGGCGGCAGGACCCGGGGCCTGGATGGGCACCGGGCGAAACGCCGCGGGGCGGACGGCCACAGCGTGGTGCCGGCCCGACGACGGTGTAGGCGCAGCGCGCGCAGGCGCCAGCGTCGTCGACGGGCCCGCAGTCGCAGCGGCGCTCTTTGCCCCTCCTCCTCTTCGGGGGTCTTCTCCCCCCCCTCTTCTTGGCGCGGCCAGCGGCGCACCGGACGACGCGGCGCCGATGTTCGGCAGCGACGTCGCCCGGTCCAACGCCGGACGCCCCTCTTCTTCTTCAGCAGTCCCGGCATCGCGGCCCAATGAGCCGCGCTTGCCGGGCTTCGGCATCACGGGGGCGTAGGCCTCCCGCGACCGCTGCGGCGGCAAGCCGCCGGGCAGCGAGCCTCCGCTCGTGTCGCCCCAGGTGCCGGCTGGTCCCTGGATCGACACGTGCGGAAGTGGTTAAAATCTGGAGCACTTAAAAGCACTGGTGCGTAGAGATGAGGCGTATATACTAGAATAGGTACAGGGAATAGGTATGTAAAGAGACTAGGTTGCACCTATTCCAACTTTTAAAATACTAGATCCACCTAGTCTCACTGTGCCTACGCAGTACACAGCACCCGCGCCGCGGTCCGCGCGAATAAAAGTACCGACTACGCGGCGAAGCGAGATAGCAGCATAGTCATAGCTCATTCATGTTTGACAAAATCATTCGTGTGTCAGTCACTTGAATTTGAACCCTAATTCAATGGCATAAAAGTAACATGACACGCACTGTGTTGTGCTAAAATATATACTGTCCTTTTTTAACTACACTATTCCGCAGTCCTTCCATCCTTGTCTGTCGGACTAGTCTCGAGACTCGATACTAGTCCGGAATAGGAGTATTTTATAGAATAGGTACTTTGACAATACTCGATACTAATGAAGACTATGATGATGCAATCTAGTATCAAATACGGACTCATGCAAATGTGATCTCGCTTGACTCGACGTCGCAAACACGTACTATCGGAATTATTTAGTGATCGGTTTTTGTAACGAAATTTTGATAAATCATTAAGAACTTAGATCTACTTTTATTGTGACATTAATTAATTTGTTTATTGGAACGAAGTTCCTTATGGCGCGTTGCGAAAGGGGGCTAGACGGAATTAAGAGAAAAAGTTGTAACGACACTTTTTAACCGAGTTAAAAAAAAGGAGGTGGTTTCTCAATTCGACTGTATATACTTTGTTTTGGAACGTAGGAGAGAGAGAGAGAGAGAGAGAGAGAGAAGGAGAGGGAGATACAGGGAGAGAGAGAGAGAGAGAGAGAGAGAGAGAGAGAGAGAGAGAGAGAGAGAGAGAGAGAGAGAGAGAGAGAGAGAGAGAGAGAGAGAGAGAGAGAGAGAGAGAGAGAGAGAGAGAGAGAGAGAGAGAGAGAGAGAGAGAGAGAGAGAGAGAGAGAGAGAGAGAGAGAGAGAGAGAGAGAGAGAGAGAGAGAGAGAGAGAGAGAGAGAGAGAGAGAGAGAGAGAGAGAGAGAGAGAGAGAGAGAGTGAGAGAAAGAGAGAGAGAGAGACAATACTTTTGTTGAGTGTATACAGGTTTTTTTGTACATAATAAATAATTTAAAAAAAAAAACAACCATGAATCCTGGAAAGGAACTTCATTCCATCCGGGTGTCCCTTGACACCTCTCAAGTTTTGTTTTAAAAAATGGCTCCCAAAAAAAGAAGTGTCGCTTGTGATCATTTTACGGACAAAGGCCAACATGTTTTAATTTTACGTTGATAGTCCTAAGCCTGCGGAAATTATGAAGGTACAATTTATTACTGCTGACGTAAGAACCTACGCGTATCGGTGGTACGCAAAGACTAAGCATCTATAAAGTATGCGTATTTCATGGACTAGGTGGACTAGGTGGAATAGGTATTTGGATCTAGTATTTGTACGGACTTGGACTAGGTGCACCTAGTACAAAATTTACCTAGTACGACCCATCTCTACTGGTGCGGTCCGCGCAGGAATGGGCAGTGCGTGTGGGATAGCACTGCCTTGGCCACGGAGCCAATCCTGCCGCCGTACCGGCCCGGTCCGCGATATTTATACGCGCGCCGCGTGGCTGTGTTAGCGGGAGGGGTGCACAGATAACGAAACGTAATTCACAAAACGCGCAAGCGCGTGCTTCGCTTACACACTGCTCCACGACTATTACGGGGTGGGTAGAGATGAACGTTCAGTTCATAATATTTTATCGTTTACTTTTTTGTTTATTCACTTTACACCTACGTTAACGTGATATTAGAGCGTAAATACTTTATGTAATATGTATATATAGATAGCCATGAAATATATAAAATACAATATGAAGCTGCACCTAACTAACCGGTAAACTAACCAATGCGATTTTCATTTATTTTTGAATAATGAAATTCATACTGTTGTTTAAGTTTCATTATTTACCCCTTATTTACTTTAAGAGAGGGTCTATTGTAAGCATGATTTTTAGCAGATTACTTACCTTTGTGGACTGATTAGACTTTAAAGTTTCCTTTATGTTATCAATTATAATGACATACATTGTGTGGAATCATGACGCAATGTAAATTGTATAAACTGAGTAGGTTTGGATAGGCAGGTGTGGGGTAAGCAGGGTCTATCAGTCTATCTAGGTAAGAAATAGATACTTCTTACCTAGATATCTTTTTTTTTTTTTTTTTTTGCGTGCGATTTATTTCGTGTAGGTGTACCTATCTATGGAAGGAAAAAAATTGTGTTTTAACGTTTTTGACTGTCTGTTTTAAAGAAACGAATATTTTCATATTCATGATAGTATTGTTAGCCCTGAAAAGGGCTTTTTGGTGTGGTGAGCGCATGCACGCGCGCTAAGCGCCTCGGTGTCGCCGTCCGTGGTTTCTTCAGTCAGTTTTCAGTTTTGATTGCTTGCTTCTGATGATGATCACCTTGGTGACGAGCTCGAGACACGTCGAGCGCGTTCCGCACCCTCCTTCCCGAGGACGATAGACGCGTACGCACCGCGTGCGCGCGGTTGGACGATGATGAAAACAAACGCACAAACAAAGCACGCGCGCGACACTCTCGGCTACGGCGTATAGTAAGTAGTGTACCTACTATACACACGGTAGTTAAGAAGACGCGCACGCACACTTGTCGTCACACACTATCACTCATCAGCTGTTGTGTTGTATCGACTCTGCGCGCCGCTGTCGTCGTCGTCGTCGTCGCCGTCGTCGCCGGTGTGACGCGAACGCGACCTCAGCTTACTTCTTAGCGGCGGACGCTTTCTTGGCTGCCGGCTTAGACTTGGGTGTAGCCGCGGCCTTCTTGGGTTTAGGCGCCTTAGGTTTCTTGGTCGGCGGCTTCGCGGTCTTCTTAGCTTTAGGCGCGGCGCCTCCCTTGGCCTTAGCGGGTGCTGCGGCCTTCTTGGGTGTCGGCTTCTTCTTAGCGGCGGCGGCCTTCTTGTCCTTGGCGGCGGCGGCGGCCGATGCCTTGGACTTTGAAGGCGAACCGGAGGCGGCAGAGGCGGCCGCGGCGGCTGCTGCTGCCTTCTTGGTCTTGGCGCCGGCCGCAGAGGCGGTCGCCTTCTTCGCCTTCGCGGCGGCGGCGGGCGCCTTGCCGGCGGCCTTGCCAGCGGCGCCGGCGGGTTTCTTGGCCGCGGACGATTTCGACTCGAGCTTGAACGAACCCGAGGCACCCTTGCCCTTGGTCTGGATCAGTGCGCCAGATTCGACGGCGCTCTTCAGATATTTTCTGATGAACGGAGCCAGTTTCTCCGCGTCGACCTTGTACTGCGCGGCGATGTACTTCTTGATCGCCTGCAGGGAAGATCCGCTGCGCTCCTTCATCTCCTTGATGGCGTTGTTGACCATCTCGGATGTTTTGGGATGGGTAGGCTTCGCCTTCGGTTTCTTAGCGGCACCGGCGCCTCCGGCCTGCCTCGCCTGCTTCTTCGCTGGTGTAGCGGGCGCCGGGGCTTCGGTAGCGACTGCGGTGTCTGCCATTGTAGAGTTATTAATTATTACTGATTGACTTCACACACGAAACACACTGTTATAAGTTATAAGAGAGACTTAGAGGTCGCCACTTATAGGTTTTACGTATTTCGTATACGTACGCTCAACTACGATGAAACTTTACCGTAACGAGCGCCGTGATGTCGAGAGACGTTTTCTCGTATGAACGCTCGAAAGTTTTCACTAACACGTATCTAATAAAATTAATAAAAATAATGGTTATCGGTGCTTAGTGCACCGCGTTGTGACTGTTTCGGATAGGTCATGAAGTGGACGATGCCGTGGCGCGAGTCCGGGGCGCGTGAGGGGCGGGTTCGGCCGGTGGCGGTGTTTTATTTTGGCGACTGGGTGGGAAGCGTAGGTCGGGTCGAGTTCAAAACGTTATTTTCTCTATAAAAGTGATAGTTGGTGGCGATCGAGGTCGACGCGTCAACAGGGAGGATATCGAGCTTGTGCGGCAACAGGACTCCGTCGATATCGCACAGCCTCGCGAAGGTATTATCGAGGTAAAAGTGAGGCGTCGTAAAACACCGCGACCGCCGCCGAACTGTTAAGGACGGACGGCTCCGTACAGGACGTGCAACCTATTTTAATATAAGTAGTAATATTAAAACGCGACAGTGCCCTTCGAGGAGTCGACAGTGTAAAGATTGACGTATTCGCATCGGAAAGCGTATCGAGTGATGTGTAAAACGACAATAGACCCTCCCTCGCACCAGCGTACTCGATCGGTCTGCGGGCGGACGGAACGGACGCGCCATTAGTAAGTAGGTACATTCTCTTCACAGCAAGTAGGCTAGGTAGGCCGCCTGTGATACAGCTACTTATAATAAAATAACATTCAACGAAAGCACTACTCGTTAGATGCATTCAAAATTGTCATAATAATAACACGACACATAGGTACCTACCTAAACAAACGGCACGGGCACCAAGAGCGATCATACGAATCGGTAAGTAAGTAGGTACCTAGCTAGGCAGATGTTCTACAGCAACGTAAGTATCGAATATTATGGTATCGGTAGATAGCTAATAATGTTACGCTTTCATTTTTCAATTCCAGTCAGTACACACCTCAGTGAAGAAGGGCTTTCCAAGCGTAGAGCAACAAAGGCATAAATTATTATGATATGTATGTGGGTAAGTAGGTATCTAAATTGTAAGCTAACAATAAAAGTGATTTATTTATAATACGACTGTCATAGTGTTTCATTCATATTCACCACCCTCTCGTTGGTAGGTACCTAGCTCCCAAGTCGTCTCCTCTAAGTTTAAGTACGTGTTACTGCAGTGTACAACATTGGTATCGGTAACTAATTGAATGACTCTCACTCGCAGTACCCATCGTATAGGTGGTGGTACTTGTGTGCATCAAATCTGAGTAGTAAGTAAGTAAGTAAGTAAGTAAGTAGGTAGGTAGGTAGGTAGGTAGGTTTTTGGTAAGTAGAGGTACGTTTTTAGACAATTCCACTCAAGAAACATGTATTAACATCGAATCATATGCGGCCCTGAAAAGGGCCTTTTTTATGTGCGCGTCTAAATACGCATGGTCGAACGGTATGGTATATTATGTTCACAACGAACACAACACGCACACACACGTCCACCACGGTATGTAGAGCTGGCTGCGCGGTTGGCAACACGTACACGCGGGTGATGTGCACTTGTTTAACCGCCGAAACCGTACAGGGTACGACCCTGGCGCTTCAGAGCGTAGACGACGTCCATGGCGGTGACGGTCTTCCTCTTGGCGTGCTCGGTGTAAGTGACGGCGTCGCGAATCACGTTCTCTAGGAACACTTTAAGCACACCGCGTGTCTCCTCGTAGATCAGACCGGAGATACGTTTCACGCCGCCTCTGCGAGCCAGACGACGGATGGCGGGCTTCGTGATACCCTGGATGTTATCACGAAGTACCTTCCTGTGACGCTTGGCTCCTCCTTTTCCCAGACCCTTTCCTCCCTTACCGCGACCGGTCATCTTCTCAGCGGGGTGGTTTCAAAACACACAAGATAACAAACTCAGCAACACGGGTGCGCGCACACGAACGACGCGAGCGACTGTGATGTTTTCCAAACTTTTTTTTTTTTTTTTTTTTTTTTTTTTTTTTTTTTTTTTTTTTTTTTGACTGGCATCTCGTAGTTAATCCTAAAAAGATTCTTACTACTTAAACGGATGGTAGCCCGGCGAGTTCTAAAAAGTTACCTTTTTAGGCCTCCAGCCGGGGCTTATTATACTTAAAACTAAAGCGAAAGCTCTAAGGGTTACCCCGAGGGGGGTACGAACCTCGGTGTAGGCGAAGCTCAATAAAACAAGCTATAGTTAGTATTTATGTTTCTTTATTGTTTTGGGCGACGCCCTATGAGACTAACTAACTTTTAACATTAATATCTCCTCGCTATTGTATTCGGTAACTCCGGTATAGCCTCTGTAAAATACCTAAACAAATACCTATACTGTTCTTTAATAAAAGTAGTAGATTTCCATGAAGATACTTAAGTAAATACCGATGTATGTTTATAATCAGCTGTATTACCATTGTCTTGACCTTTTGAATTCTAATTAACCTGCAATTACCTGTAACAATAACCTGTTGGAATCTAATTAGTCTGTAATGCCTGTGTTATGTTTGTATAAAACTAATTAGCTTATAGTTATCTAACTCATTTATTGTAAAGCACTAATTAGCTGTGAGTAGGTATGAATATACCTAAAATACCTTATGTAGTTCGTACACGATTTTGAAAGTAGCGTATGTCCAATAGGACGAGCCACATTGTTAATCCAATAAGAAAGCAGAAACCTTGAACTCGCTTACACGTGTTTTGAAATTCTCGACAAGTCGAAACCTGCACCTTAGGGAAAGTCCATTTTTCTCGCTCTCAATTGGCGGAGCGGCTAATCAAAGTAAAGAAATGTATACGCTACTTGCGGTAGGCAACAAAAGTTATAAAAGGGCCGAGCGTCTATTTTTGGATTAGTATTGTTACAAGTTCACATGAATCATCAAGTTACCACGTAGTGTTTGTGAAGTAAGTGGCTCCGCTGTCCACTGCTTAGTCGCGATGTACCCTATATCTAGTTAGCCAGTCTTCAAGTGTAATATAGCTAGGATTTAATTATGTGTACTGCTTATTCTAACTGTATTTTATATTGTGTGCTGTGTACTCTTTTACAACCATTTGTAGTGATTTCTGTGTAATTTTATGTGTGCCAAATATACTCAATTATTACGACATTCTGACTGGTTTAATTTCACTCTTTCGTCAAGGGAACACCGTCACCCCCGCCTACAACACCTGACTCCCGTTTTATTAACATTTTGGTCCTTGCGAGCCGGATCAGGTTCAATTAGAATAGAGTGAACCAGTCAGAATCATGAGTCACAGAAGTGAAATCACCACACGCAGCAAGTTACGAAGACTGGCGGAAGAAATGGGTACGCGACAAGCAGAGGACATCGTCTCTGACTCAGGCTTACCATCCGAAAGGGCTCCAGGTTCTCCGTCCGTAGCACCGACATTGGCATCGACGTCCGCTCGCAATATTCCGCTCACCGGTGGCCGATTAATTGACCACAGTAAATTGACGTCAGAGAGAGCGCACGGGGGGCAGGCAGCGCCCAAGGGTCGCCACACCTCGCCGCGCAGCAAAATATCGTCAAGAAATAGCCACAGGAGCGTCGATTACCTTAAAAAACGGATCGAGTACGAAGCGGAGCGCGAATTAGTGCAGTTGAAAGAGAACCTGGTCAAAGACAAGGTAAACCTCGTCAAGAAAAGGATGGAAGCGGAAATAGCTGAGATAGAGGCGGCCGCTGAAAGCGATGATTCACAGTCAGATGTGAGTACGACACAGCGCGTCGAAGAGTGGGTGAAAACCACGCCCCAAGTCCCCCAATTGATAGAAGTATTGGGGACGCCGGCTGTGTCAGGCGCACCTATTGAAATGGCTGCGCCCCGTGAAACATCTGACCCCCGTGAACAAACCGTAAGTAGGGTGAATCTTGTGAATAACCACCGTGGGTCGTCAGTGCCGTGTGATCTAGACCAGTCCCGAGTACCTAGGACATCCGCGTCTGTACCGTTACCTAACATAACGGCACCAATTACGTCCAGGTACATGCCAGTAACGTCAGATGGAGTAAGGTTCCAGTTACCCAGCCGTTATACCGCCTTTACCACTCCGGTCGCAAGTGTACCTCGAGTAGCCACACTCGAGTCGGATACACGGCGGCAGATGCAGTACGGAGCGGATGAAAGAGAAAGGCGGAGAGAATCGTCAGGGGACAGAGACCGTAAGATAGACAGACTGGCAGAGGCTATCACGAACATGGCACGACCACCACGACCGGTACCAAGACAGGCATATGAATTGCCCTACTTCAAAGGTGACCCAGCCGACTGGATATCATATCGGAACATGTACTGGGAAACATCACAATTATACAATTTCAAGGCGCACGAAAACTTAGCACGATTAAAAACCTCGTTACAAGGCGACGCAAAGGTATCAGTAGAGGACTTACTACGATCGTCAACTGATCCGTCCGAGATAATGCGCGCGCTAGAGGATGAGTACGGTCACCCGACCCTAGTGCTACAGTACGCCATACAAAAGGTCAAAGAATTACCTAGAGTAACGGAAAGTGGACGCGAACTAAGGAAATTCTCGTCAACGGTCCGAAATTGTGTTTCGTTACTCAAAAATATTCGTGCGGATGGATATATAAATAATCCACAGCTGGTGAGTGACCTGCTGAGCAAGCTGACCCCTGTACAGCGCGCGCAATACGGTGACTTCGCAATGGGCCTGGACAACACACAGGGGGTGGACCTAAGAGTGTCTCCAAATCTAGAAATATTATCACATTTTCTGATACACTTGACACGCTCAACGTCGTACTACACTCAGGCGAGTATGTTTGAGCCCGGTCCATCGAAGCCCCCTGCCAAGCAACAGCAGAAGTATGGCGGCGCCGGTCAGTCCCGGCCAGCCAACGCCGCGCGCTCGGCCGCGAGCAGGCCTCCGTTGACGCAACGAGTGAACACGCAGAGCGACGAGTCTGCCGCTCCTGAAGAATGCGTTATATGTCAACGAAAGCACAACATAGAAGAGTGTGACCAGTTCAAAAAGCTTACCGTTCAACAGCGTTGGGATACGATAAAGGAGAAGAACACATGCTTCAAATGTCTCGTGAGTAAACATCCCAAGAGGTTTTGCCGTGCGAGTAGATGCAAGAAGTGCGGGTTCGGACATCACCTGCTGTTACACGCGGATAAGCAGCCGAAAGAAAAGGTGGCTACGCCGCCAGAAAGTAAGACGGAAAGCGTCACAAATATAGGCGAGTGGCGAGCTACGGCACTACTGAAAATTATGCCAGTAACGGTCAGCGATGGAAACAGTGACGATAATCAGTGTTACGCACTACTGGACGATGGTGCGACCGTGTCACTCATCGACAGCTCGCTCGCCACAGACTTAGTGGGCCCATGTGTTCCTCTCTCCTTAAAAACCGCGGGTGGCTACGGAGTAACAGACTCAACGTCGCGAGTGGTACAAGTGCGCGTAAAAGGACCTAACGGTCAGTGCCATAACATTACGTGTCGGACAATAGTGGACATTAACCTACCAACGCAAACAGTGTCCGCCACAGTGATCGACGACAACGCGCACCTACGCGACTTGGGTTGCGTAGAGATGAGGGGAGCCAAACCGCTGCTGCTTCTCGGACAGGACAACTGGGAGCTGCTCGTCAGTCAGGACATCCGCCAAGGAAAATCCGGTAAGCCAGTTGCCTCACTCACTAAGTTAGGTTGGGTCATACATGGACCATTTAATATTAATAACAATAATAATAGTAAAGAATGTGTTAGTTGCATGACCGTTTCCCTTCCTGAATTACATAATCTAGTTAAATCACAGTTTGAGCTAGAAGCGATAGGTATTTCAGAGAATTTACGTAAACATAAAGATGTCGAAAGGGCATTAGCCGTGTTAGACAGCACTAGCCATCGTATCCCTGACCAGTCACAATGGGAGGTCGGTTTGTTGTGGAAACATGACAATATTCAGTTACCTGATAATTATAATCAGGCCAGGCAAAGGCTGTACGGCATAGAGAAACGTATGCGTAAAGACACTAGTTTCGCTGAGCAATATTCAGCTCAGATAGGTAGGTTAGTAGACGAAGGTTACGCGCGTAAAGTAGACGGTAACATAGACAGCTCGCCGGTTTGGTACTTACCGCATTTCGGAGTCGTTAACCCGAACAAACCGGGCAAGCTACGTCTCGTGTTCGACGCAGCCGCTACGTCTCATGGGACGTGTTTAAATGATAATCTGCTAACCGGACCTGACTTACTGAATTCTTTGCTAGGTATTTTAATTAAGTTCAGGATAGGCCCCGTCGCGTTTTCAGGGGATATCGCTGATATGTTCTTACGAGTAAAAATAAGGGCAGAAGATCAAGGCGCGCAATTATTTTTATGGAGAGGCGCGGATCACCATAAAGAACCAGATACATACGCGATGAATTCCATGATATTTGGTGCAGCCTCGTCCCCTACTACGGCAATATATATACTCAACAAAAATGCCGATGATTTCATTGATGTTTATCCCGAAGCTGTGGAAGCCATTAAATCTAGGCACTATATGGACGACTATCTAGATAGTGCTTGGACCGAGGAGAAGGCTAACACGTTAATAGAGGAAGTGACACGAATACATGCATCCGGTGGATTCATTATCCGGGGGTGGGTCACTAACTCATCGGAGCTAAGGGAAAGGCTGAAAATAGAAATGCCTGATAAGGTAGCCCTTGAGAAGGGAACAGGCTCAGTAGAGAGGACCCTAGGTTTAATATGGTCACCTAAAGACGACGAGTTAGGTTTTGATCTGTCATTTAAGAGACTACCACCGGAAATTATAAATGGTAGCTTAGTGCCCACTAAAAGACAATTTCTTAGTATGATAATGTCGATTTACGACCCGCTAGGTTTCCTATACCCGTGTGTAATTCAATCACGCATATTAATGCAACGAATATGGAAGTCGGGAATACAATGGGACGAACCCTTAAAAGAAAAGGACGCCAAAGTATGGTTTAATTGGCTCCATAATTTATACCGCTTAAACGAATTAAAAATACCGCGGTGGTACGGGTTAAAACTCGATAATTTAGAATTACACGCGTTCGGGGACGCCAGCGAGCTTGCTTACGCCGCAGTAGTATACCTAGTGGGCTCTAACTCTGAAGGAAAGAGGGAATCGGTTATGTTACTAGGGAAAGCGCGAGTAGCTCCACAAAAAGTAGTATCCATTCCCAGGCTAGAGTTACAAGCAGCCGTGTTAGCCTGTCGTATAGCAGACACTGCCCACAAAGAGTTAGGTATACGAATCGAAAAGAAATTCCTTTGGACCGACAGCAAGACTGTATTAAAATGGATAAACTCCGATGCACAGGAATTTCAACGATTCGTCTCGCACAGACTAGCCGAAATAGATAGGCTGTCAGACAGAGGCAACTGGCGCTGGGTACCTTCACAGGATAACCCAGCTGATAAGGCCACCAGGTTGTGTTGGCCCGATGACCACGCGGAGTGGCTCTCGGGCCCCTCGTTTCTATGTAACCCACAGGAGCTGTGGCCTGCGGGTCCCGAGGCTGAGGCGTCGGAAGCGGACCTTGAGCGCATCCAGCGGGTCCACGCCGCGGCAGCACCGGCGGCACCACTCCTAGAGTACGAGCGCTACTCATCGTGGACGCGCATTCAGCGTGTCATGGCGCGCGTGCTCATCTTCAGCGGCCGATGTCGTAAACGTCGGTCGACTACGGAGCTGTGTCAGCGAGACCTAGAAGATGCTCACAACAGCCTGTTGAGGCTGTGTCAAGAAGAAAGCTTTCAAAGCGAGCGGGCCACCATCCTTAAAGGCCTGCCCGTTCCCAGCAGCAGCAGCATCAAGGCTCTCGACCCCATGCTAGCCGACGACGGGTTGCTACGAGTGAGAGGGCGCCTGAGTGCCTGTGAGGTGCTCACGTTTGGCGAGCGGCACCCTATTATCCTGGAGGGCCGCCATCCTCTGACAAGAAAGCTAATCGCTCATTACCATGCGATGGCTCTGCACGCCAACCACGAGACCGTCGTCAACAATCTACGGGAAAAATACTGGGTCACTAACACACTACACGCGCCGCGCCGCGCCGTCCACCTTGAGTTGGCCGCTTCCCTAAGCGCCGACTCCGCCATACTAGCCTTGCGGCGCCTCATAGCGCGCCGCGGGCAACCAGCACATCTGTACTCTGACCAGGGTACCAACTTCATCGGGGCCAATACCGAGCTTCGAGCAGCCCTGAAAGACCTCAACCAAGGTCAGATAAGGGCCGAGGCCATTCACCGTGGCATCGAATGGCACTTCAATCCCCCGGCGGCCCCACACATGGGTGGCTGCCGGGAGCGCCTGGTGAGATCCGTGAAGAACGCACTTCGCAGTACGCTCAAGGAGCGTGCCCCTCGTGAGGAGGTCCTCTACACCCTCCTCACCGAAGCCGAGCTGATCGTAAACAGCCGGCCACTGAGCTACGTGAACGACGACCACGACCAGCCCGTGGTCCTGACGCCGAACCATCTACTCCTGGGCACTGCGTCCGGGAGTACTCCGTTTGCATCGAGCGACGCCGAAGACATCGACTCTCGCCGGCAGTGGCGGCGCGTGAACGCGCTCGCCGACATGTTCTGGCGGCGCTGGCTTCGAGAGTACCTGCCTACGCTCCAACGTCGGGAAAAGTGGTTAAACAATGTGCCGAACGTACGTACCAGTGACGTAGTAGTGATTGTGGACAATAATAGACCGCGAAGTGTGTGGACCAAAGGTCTCATCAAAGCTGTGTATCATGGACACGATGGTATTATCCGTGTAGTAGATGTTAAGACTGTAAATGGGGTCCTACGTCGACCCGTAGCGAAGATTATTGTGCTTCCCACAGACCAAGAATTGTAAGTCGGTTGAACCCTGTTACAGGGGGTGGAATGTAGGCGAAGCTCAATAAAACAAGCTATAGTTAGTATTTATGTTTCTTTATTGTTTTGGGCGACGCCCTATGAGACTAACTAACTTTTAACATTAATATCTCCTCGCTATTGTATTCGGTAACTCCGGTATAGCCTCTGTAAAATACCTAAACAAATACCTATACTGTTCTTTAATAAAAGTAGTAGATTTCCATGAAGATACTTAAGTAAATACCGATGTATGTTTATAATCAGCTGTATTACCATTGTCTTGACCTTTTGAATTCTAATTAACCTGCAATTACCTGTAACAATAACCTGTTGGAATCTAATTAGTCTGTAATGCCTGTGTTATGTTTGTATAAAACTAATTAGCTTATAGTTATCTAACTCATTTATTGTAAAGCACTAATTAGCTGTGAGTAGGTATGAATATACCTAAAATACCTTATGTAGTTCGTACACGATTTTGAAAGTAGCGTATGTCCAATAGGACGAGCCACATTGTTAATCCAATAAGAAAGCAGAAACCTTGAACTCGCTTACACGTGTTTTGAAATTCTCGACAAGTCGAAACCTGCACCTTAGGGAAAGTCCATTTTTCTCGCTCTCAATTGGCGGAGCGGCTAATCAAAGTAAAGAAATGTATACGCTACTTGCGGTAGGCAACAAAAGTTATAAAAGGGCCGAGCGTCTATTTTTGGATTAGTATTGTTACAAGTTCACATGAATCATCAAGTTACCACGTAGTGTTTGTGAAGTAAGTGGCTCCGCTGTCCACTGCTTAGTCGCGATGTACCCTATATCTAGTTAGCCAGTCTTCAAGTGTAATATAGCTAGGATTTAATTATGTGTACTGCTTATTCTAACTGTATTTTATATTGTGTGCTGTGTACTCTTTTACAACCATTTGTAGTGATTTCTGTGTAATTTTATGTGTGCCAAATATACTCAATTATTACGACATTCTGACTGGTTTAATTTCACTCTTTCGTCAAGGGAACACCGTCACCCCCGCCTACAACACCTGACTCCCGTTTTATTAACACTCGGCTTAGGCAATCACTGGTAGGGGGACAGCAAGGGACTGGCTGGATCTGGGTTAAATTATTTAGGGACTAATTTAAAGCTAACGGCGCAGCATCGCGGGCTGGCTCTTGCAAGGGTCGGGAGGGACTGTTAAGTCGGGGTCGCGACGACGGACCTCGGCGGCGAGGTCGGTACGGTTTGTGTCTGTGTGCTGGTCTAGCTGTACTGGTCTCTTTTCGACTCTCCTGGAGGAGAGTAGTGGGATCATCAGGATCGGTAAGAACGTGCCGCGAGCGGCGGACTTTGCTAATACGGGAGGGGGTGTAAGTAGCTGCCGCCACTACCAGAGGGTTGCGGTGGGCTACGGCCCTATCGAAGAAACGCTTCGAAGCGCGTTTCGTGAATTGATGGATAGTCGGGAGTTTCATGTCTAAATGAAGATTGATATTCCGAACAAACCAAGGCGAGCCTGTGGCTTGACGGAGAAAACGGTTCTGGAGAGTCTGCATCCTATGGATGAATCGGGGCTTGGCATGTGCCCAGACTGGGCTTGCGTATGTCATAATCGGCCTGATACAAGCGGTGTAAAGCCGCTTCTTACACAGAAGAGACAATTTACTCCGCTTGTTCAGGACGCAATGGAGCCTACTGAGAGCGAAAGCGGCCCGCGAGCGAGCCTGCTTTATGTGCTCGGAAAAGGTGAGGTGTTCGTCGAGGATGACACCTAGATATTTGGCTTGCTTCGCCCAAGGGATCTGCTTGCCGAACATTGAGATGGGTCGGGGAGGGGGGTGATTACGTCGCGGTCGGGTGTAAAAGACCGCCTGACTTTTATCGGGGTTGACCTCGATTCGCCACTTCCTGAACCAATCGCCGAGCTCGTCGACTGCGGTTTGGAGGTAGCGAACCAGCGCTGTGTCACTAAATCCCGAGAAGAAGATGGCAGTGTCGTCTGCGAACAGAGCTAACCTTGCCTTCTTGCTTCTGGGGATATCGCTAGTGAACAGCGTGAAAATGAGGGGGGCTAGTACAGAGCCTTGGGGGACTCCTGCACGGATCGGGTGAGGGGAGGAAAGTGCCCCTTCGATGCGATAGCGAAAGGTACGGTTCGCAAGAAAGTCTCGTAAGATGAGCACGAGACGGTCTGGCACTCCGAGTTGGTACAGCTTATATAATAAGCCGTTGTGCCAGACTTTGTCGAACGCTTTCGCTATATCGAAGTATACAGCGCCCGTGAACATACCACGCTGAAAACCAGCATTGATATGTTCGACGATGCGGTGTACCTGATGGACACACGAGTGTTGGGTTCGAAAACCGAACTGCTCGTTGGGGATGAGGCCCTTGGTTTCGGCATAATCCCTGAGTCGCTTATAAATAAGTCTCTCATAGATTTTGCCGAGGACTTTGAGCAAACTGATGGGGCGGTAGCTCGTGGGCTCGGTTTTGGGCTTACCGGGCTTAGGGATGCCAATGACGGTGGCTTCCTTCCACGCTTGGGGGAAAATATTATTACTCAAGGCACCATTGAAGATGGTACACATGAGCATAATCAAGTGAGCGGGGAACAGCTTGATCACTCTGTTGGTGATGCCGTCTGATCCGGGGGCTTTACGAGATTTCAGACCCTTGATGATCTCGTGCACCTCGTCAGGTGTGACAGGGGGCAGGGGATCATCAGGGTCTTCAACGGGCGGGAGTGAGGCTTTGCGTTCGACTTCCGCGTTTACCTTATCGACAAACGCTTGGTCTACTGGCTGCGAACTGGGTGTGCATTGGGCTTCGAGGCTATCGGCTAGGCATTCAGCCCTGTCGATATCCTCGAATGCAATGGTCGCATCGGGGCGGGTCAGGGGGGGCATAGTGGAAAACTCAGAGGATTTCAGTTTCCTCTGAAGTTCCCAGAAGGCGAGATGAGTCGGCTCTAGTTCGCTCACCATCTTGTCCCAGTTAGCGTCACGCAGCTCAGTCACACGTGTCCTTACAGCACGCTGTAAGTAATGCATGTGAGCTTTGTTAGCATCACAGGGAAAGATGCTGTAAGCACGAACGGCCGCGTTCTTCTCTGTCAGCAGATCACGTACATCGTCGGGGAGTTTCCATTTACGGTCACCCGTATCTGGAACCTCCCGTGAGCTTTCGCTCACGATCGATTGTACGTGTTCCGTGAGAGAGTCGATCGCGGCCGTTGTGGCGGCGACAGAGTCAAACTGATCTGGGATAGAGTCTAAGTGATGTGACGTGTTAGATTGTAAGCGTTCGCTTACTTTCTTCCAGTCAGTGATCACTTTAGTGGCGGGGGGTTGGGAGGGGTCGCGAATACCTAATCGGGGGGCCAGGTTCATGACTACTGGTCGATGGTCAGAATCGAGTTCGTGAATAGTCTCTATAGAATCCAACCTTAAGTTGATATTCTTAAGGAGCGCTATGTCAAGAACGTCGGGTAGCTGATCGACATCGAAGGGGAAGTGAGTGGGAGTCATCGGGGCGATGACATCGAAGATCATGGTAGAACAGAGGTTGAAAAGTTGCCTACCTCTAGTCGAGGTCCTGGTGCTATTCCAGGCGGGATGTTTGGCGTTGAGATCGCCCGCTATGATAACGGAGTCACTCATGCCGAAGAGATCGGAAAGGTCGTTAGCGAGGAGTTGAGGGTCCTCTGACTCATGTGTGGGAGGAAGGTAAGCCGACACAATAGTGATCGGCTGGTGACCTGTCAGTGCTAACCGACAGGCCGAAACTTCTAATCGGGAGAGTTGGGGGGGATCCATAGGTATGCAGTACAGGGACTTCCTATAGTATATGAGGGTGCCGCCTCTGTGACAACGTGACCTGTCGTTGCGAACTAAACGATAGTTTGCAATTTTCGGGTCGCGATGATGAGGCTTTAAGAACGACTCTTGTATGAGTAAAATGTCTACGTGATGGTCGCGGAGGAACGTGGCGATCTCATCACGTTGGCCGTGAATGCCATTGGCATTGAAGAAGCCTAATTTTAGGGAACGGGGTTTAAGTCTAGTTAATACTCCTCGACTATCCATAATAGGGGCGTTGGGAGTTCATGCGGTGAATTGCTTGCGTGATCTCGGGATACGCAGCATAGATTGATTGAATGCGGAACAAGTTACCGCCGGCGGCGACTAGTTCCTGGGCCATCTGTTGGGCACGCGGGGTGAGGAACGTGCTATAGGTGTTAAAGGTCCCAGTGATTACGTTAAACGCATCAAGGGGAGCCTGACCTTTCCTCTGAGCCGGGGCTGGTCCTGCCATAGGGGCAGTGGGAGGGGCCGCGGCGCGGGCGGGGGGAGCGGTCGCGGGAAAACCGGGGGGCGTAAGGGGCGCGGGGGCGCGGGTACGCGGGTCCACTAAGGGAGGGATGGGGGCGGGCTTTGGCCTAGAGGAGGCCAGTGCGGGAAATTCCTTCTGGGAGCTCAAGAGAGGCCATTGGGAAGGACGCTGTGGGGCCAGTCTCGCGGGGAGTTTGGCCGAGGGGGATTCCCTAGTCTGGCGAGCGTCAAAACGTTGCGCCAATTTAGGGGAAGATGACTTGGGGGCTTTCGGGCAGCCCCGGTAGTTTGCCGGGTGACCGGACTCTTTACAGAGCACGCAACTGGGTGGCTCGGTGCAGAGGGTGCGGTCTTTAGGCCGGGTACAGTCGGCTGTACCATGATCTCCCAGGCACTTGACGCACCTGGGAGTAGCGTAGCAATTGTACGCTGAGTGCCCGTAAAGTTGGCATCTGTGGCACTGGCCAACGATGCCTGACTTGCGGGGCTTTTCTATTTTGAGTCCAGACAGATTGCAGACTGCCCTGACCTTGAATATGGGGTGGTGACCCTCCGTGGGAGGGCACACCACCAGGACCATATCAAAGGCCATGCCTTGTCTGCCTCTGTGCATACGGTGGACCTCTAAGACAGGCACGTTCTGCCTTTCGAGGTCTGCTTTGACTTCGCTGGTGGCGATTTCGCAGGGGATTCTGCGGATCACCACCCTGGTCAGTCGCTCCTCGGGCAAGGAATACGTGTGGAAGGACACGTTCCTGGCAGAGAGGAGCCTGGTCAGCTCGCGATAATCGGTCGAGGTCGGGACCGATACCTTAATGCCCTGCTGAGTGGCACGGGCACTGGTATAGTTGACCCTCTGGTCAACGCACCATTTGGACACCTCCGTCCACTTGGCCTTGTCCTGTATAAATACAGGGGGCGGTGGAGGGAGTTTCCTGGCGGTGGTTGAGCCAGAGTTAGCGGTCGGGGCGCTACCGTTAGCGCGGGGCGCGGCAACCTTCGCGGAGGTTGAAGGCGAGGGACGGGAGGGGGACGCGGTGGCGGCGGTCGCCGGCGGCGTGGGGGGGATGGACGCGGTCGCGGTGGCGGGGGTCGCCTGCGTATCGGGGAGGGGGTCGGACGCGTTGGCGGATGTCGCCAGCGGGGTGGGGGCGCGGGACGGAGGAGCGGAGTCCTCAGCCGCTATGATTTTAGCGGCTGGGGCTGAGCTGCTGTCCTTACTCTTCTTCCTCTTGCTCCCTTTGCCCTTTGTATGGGAGACTAACTCATACGCCTCCGTGTCCGAGGACGAGGAGGGGTTTGAGTCAGCCTGGGGAGCGGTTGAGGCAGTATCGGGATGATCTTCCGTGTCCATGGACACCGGAAGATCGTCTACTGGGGCGATGGGGGAGGGGATAGCCGGAGTCTCAAGTGCGTCACTGAAAACAGTGACTAGCTTGTTGGCTCTGGCCTTCCTCTCCCTGTTCGCCTTCCAGCGTTTCTTAAAAGAGATGACGAACTCTCGGTCATCATCCACGAGCTCGAAGAAAGCCTCCGAGAGGGCTTCCCTCTCCTCGGGAGATATGGGTTTAACCATGTTTCCCGGGGGGAAGAAAAACTAAGGGGTGGGGGGGGACCTAATCACTCATGAGAGTGATCCTGACACCAAAACCCTACTCCTACGTAGCCTAATCCCCGGTGGGATGCCGGGGGTGAGTGTTACACTCCCTGTCGGGTATAGACAGGGAGGTGATCCTGGTGAGCCCTAAGAGTGACTCCCGTCGCCAATCTTATTGTGCGAACGGGTTCCTAACCGGTCATGCGATGGGTACTGAAGGTACCCGACCAGTCTAGTGCGGGGGGTATAGATATACCCGCGGCACTAGTACGCGGCTGTGGAGGGAAGACTGTCACCGGGGCTGACGAGGGAAGCCCCCAAGGCCAGCGATCCGGGACCCGTCCAACTTTCGTCTAGCCCTGAAGGGGATAGACGGGTGCGTTGGGTCTGCACCCACTCGGCTTCGTTGGCACCGTTAAGGTATCCACCGAGTGACCACGAAACTGTGGATTTGCCCTGAAGGGGCCACAACACAACACACGTTTTTGACTGAGTCTGATAAAGAAACAGGAATCCGAATTTTGCGATTTAAATAAATTTAAATCGCAAAATAGCGGAGAGTAGTCGGGGCGACTACGCAGCGTGGCGCACGGAGCACAACTGACGGGCGAGCGAGCGGCGAGCGGTGGAGGGGATACGCGCAGCGGAGCGGCAGCGTAACGACCTTCCAAGGCGGGCGTCGAGCGTAGAATGTTTTCCAAACTGATTCGGCCCTATATTTATACTATACGTGGAGCTCAGCGGGGCGGGGGGACAGAAACGGGAGGCGCGCGGGGGGAGTCGAGCCGCGCTCGTCGCTGGTTGGTCAGTTCGACGATGTCTCTTAAAGTTGTTTGTTTATTTCGTAAAATAGAATTTGCTTGACTACTGAACCTAAGCATGTTATAATAATCAAAATGTTAGATTCCAGTATCCTATAATATTGACGATGAGCGTTTGACTCAGAAAATACCGTAACAGTACAGTGTATTCAGTTTAAAAAAAAAAAAAAAAAAAAAAATGCATTGTGACTTAGGTTCAGGTTAGGTTCGGTTAGGTAACGCACTCGTTACCGACCTAACCTAACTTAACCTAACCTAACCTAAACCTAAGCTAACCTGATAATGTGTTAAATGTGTATATGTATGAGACTAACTAAGTATATAATTTATAAGTAAGTAAGTAAGTACTTATGTGAACCAAAGGAATATAGAGATAATTGTATGTTGTGTAACGTAAGTATTTTTCTAGTTTGATTAATAATCATCGGTAGGTAGGTAGGTAGGTAGGTAGGTAGGTAGGTAGGTAACGTTTTTTGTGACGTCTGATATAAAGAAACATTTTCATTCTGATACATATGTGGCCCTGAAAAGGGCCTTTTATGTGAACGCACAGCCACAGCCACAGACACGCTGCACTGCACGAAGGCAGTCTACGTGTAGGGCGAAGTGTGTTGTGTGACGTCAGCAGCAGCAGTTCTAAGCGCGTTCGCCTCGGATCCTGCGCGCCAACTGGATGTCCTTGGGCATGATGGTGACGCGCTTCGCGTGAATCGCGCACAGGTTGGTGTCTTCGAAGAGACCGACGAGGTAAGCTTCGCTAGCCTCCTGCAGCGCCATAACAGCGGAGCTCTGGAAACGGAGATCGGTCTTGAAGTCCTGTGCGATCTCACGCACGAGACGCTGGAACGGAAGCTTGCGGATCAGCAGTTCGGTACTCTTCTGGTAGCGACGAATCTCACGGAGGGCCACAGTGCCGGGCCTGTAGCGATGAGGTTTCTTAACGCCGCCGGTGGCCGGTGCGCTCTTGCGCGCGGCCTTGGTGGCGAGCTGTTTCCTCGGCGCCTTACCACCGGTGGATTTACGAGCGGTCTGCTTAGTACGCGCCATTGCAAAGAAACAATACACACAGAACGACAGTAAAATCAACTGAAAAATCTATAGATACACGCAACGGACGCGCGCGGATCTACTCACTTCGAACGTACGAGAGAGAATAAAAACGTGCGTTTTTTTTTTTTTTTTTGACGCTGACTTCTCGTAGTTAGCCCGAAGGCTTTCACTACTTAACCGGACTTTTCCTGCGGATGACTCTA
Source organism: Aporophyla lueneburgensis (assembly GCA_932294355.1). Taxonomy (NCBI): domain Eukaryota; kingdom Metazoa; phylum Arthropoda; class Insecta; order Lepidoptera; family Noctuidae; genus Aporophyla; species Aporophyla lueneburgensis. Next base: position 11,283,805 of record OW028763.1, read on the forward strand.
GACGCGAATCTAAGGCCTCCAGCCAGGGGCTTACAAACTAAGGGAAAAACTACAAACTAAGCGACTAAGACCTAAGGGCACCCCCTGTGGGGTTCGGACCTCGGCTTAGGGAGTCACTGGTGGGGGGGATCAGCAAGGGATTGGCTGGATCGGGGGGGTCGTTAACTAGAGGCTCAGCGACGCGGGCTGGCTCATGCAAGGGTCGGGGGGGACTATTAGCTAGTCGAGAGTGTCGCGACGACGGACCTCGGCGGCGAGGTCGGTATGACGGACGTTTCGGTCTAAGTAAGGTGCTGGTGGCCCTATTGCTCTCCTGGAGGAGGGTAATGGGGTCATCAGGGTCGGTTAAAATATGCCGCGGACGGCGGGTCTTGCTAATGCGGGAGGGGATGTAGTTGGCTGCCGCGACAACCAGAGGGTTGCGGTGGGTTGCGGCCCTATCGAAGAAACGCTTGGAGATGCGTTTCATGAATTGGTGGATAGTCGGGAGTTTAAGGTCGAGATGGAGATTAGCATTCCGAACGTACCAAGGCGAACCTGTGGCGTTGCGGAGAAAACGGTTTTGGAGGGTCTGCATCCTATGGACGTGGTGGGGTTTCGCGTGTGCAAAGACTGCACAAGCATAGGTCATGATTGGCCTTATGCACGCGGTATATATGAGCTTTTTGCACCGAAGTGACATTTTGCTCTTTGGATTGAGAACGGGGTGTAACCTACCGAGAGCGAAAGCGGCCCGCGAGCGGACCTTCTTTATGTGCTCAGAGAAGGAGAGATGCTGATCTAAGATCACGCCTAGATATTTGGCTCGCTTCTCCCAAGGGATCTGCTTGCCGAACATGGATAGGGGGGTCGGGGGGCGGGGTTTGAGTCGCGGTTTCGTAAAGAGAACCGCCTGACTCTTGTCGGGGTTGACCTCGATTCGCCATTTCCTGAACCAGTCGGCGAGGTCGTCGACTGCGGCCTGGAGGTAGCGAATCAAGGCATCTTGACTGCGCCCCGTGAAGTAAATGGCCGTGTCATCTGCGAACAGAGCCAACTGAGCCTTTAAACTTCTGGGGATATCGCTAGTAAATAGCGTAAAAATGAGAGGGGACAAGACAGAGCCCTGAGGGACTCCTGCTCGGATAGGATGGGGGGAGGACAGTGCCCCTTCGATGCGATAGCGAAAGGTGCGGTTCGATAGAAAGTCTCGTAGGATGAGCACGAGACGGTCTGGCACTCCGAGTTGGTACAGTTTGTATAGCAAGCCGTTGTGCCAGACCTTGTCGAACGCTTTCGCTATGTCGAAGAAAACTGCACCCGTGAACATACCGCGTTGAAAACCAACGCTGATATGTTCGACGATACGGTGCACTTGATGGACACACGAGTGTTGGGTTCGAAAACCAAACTGCTCGTTGGGGATGAGGCCCTTTGTCTCGGCGTAATCTCTGAGACGCTTATAAATAAGCCTCTCATAGATCTTGCCGAGTACATTGAGCAAACTGATGGGACGGTAGCTCGAGGGCTCCGCCTTCGGTTTGCCGGGCTTTGGGATGCCAATGACTGTGGCTTCCTTCCAAGCCTGTGGGAAAATGTTATTGCTCAGGGCACCATTGAAGATGGTACACATGAGCATGATCAAGTGCGCGGGGAACAGCTGGAACACCCTATTGGTGATACCGTCTGATCCGGGGGCCTTGCGGGGTTTGAGACCTTTGATGAGCTCGTGCACCTCGTCAGGTGTGACGGGGGGCAAGGGCTCATCTGGGTCCTCAACGGGCGGGAGTGAGGCTCTGCGCTCGACCTCAGCGTCGACCTCAGCGAGGTGATCTGGGTCTACTGGCAGTGAGCTAGGCGAGCATTGTGCCTCGAGGCTGTCGGCTAGGCACTCGGCCTTGTCGGCATCCTCGAATGCAAGTGTCGCATCGGGGCGGATCAGGGGGGGCATTGTGGTGACTTCTTTGGATTTGAGTTTCCTCTGAAGCTCCCAGAATGCCTGGTGGGTCGGTTCTAAATCGCCCAGCATCTTTTCCCAACCGGCGGAACGTAGCTCCTCAATGCGTGTCCTTACAGCACGCTGTAAGTGACGCAAGTGAGCCCTGTTCGCGTCGCAGGGAAAGTTGCTGTAGGCACGAACGGCCGCGTTCTTCTCATTCAGCAGAGCCCGTACATCGTCCGGAAGTTTCCAGCGTTGGTCGCCCAACTCTGGAACTTCCCTTGAACATTCGTTCAAGACCGATTGTACGTGCTCTGTGAATGAGTCGATCGCGGCCGTTGTGTCAGCGATCGAATCGAAGTGATCCGGGATGGAATCTAAGTGAGGGGACGTGGTGGCTTTCAGCTTTTCGCTGACTTTCCTCCAGTCCGTGATCACTTTAGTAGCGGGGGGTTGGGTGGGATCGTGGGAACCTAAGCGGGAGGCCAGGTGCATGACTACCGGCCTATGGTCGGAGTCGAGCTCGGGTATAGCTTCTATAGAATCCAGCCTAAGGCTGATATTCTTAAGAAGAGCTATATCGAGGACGTCTGCGACGTGGGTGGGATCATGGGGGAAATGGGTAGGGGTCATCGGGGCGATGACGTCAAAGTGGAGGGTGGAACAGAGGTTGAACAGGTGTCGTCCTCTGGTCGAGGTCCTGGAACTGTTCCAGGCTGGGTGTTTGGCGTTGAGATCGCCCGCTATTATAACGGACTCGCTCAAGCCAAGAAGTAGATCGAGATCGTCCGTGAGGAGTTGATAGTTCTCCGTCGAGGACTGAGGGGCAAGATAGGCCGATACCAAGGTGATCGGCTGATGACCTGTCATTCCTAAATGACAGATCGAAACTTCTAAACGGGAGAGGGGGGGAGGGTCCATGGGGATGCAGTACAGGGACTTCCTATAATAAATGAGGGTGCCGCCTTTGTGGCAGCGCGTCCTGTCATTGCGAACTAAGCGATAGTTGGCAATTTTCGGGTCGCGATGATTCGGTTTAAGGAAGGACTCTTGGATGAGTAGAATGTCTAATTGATGGTCGCGGAGGAAAGTGGCGATTTCATCACGTTGGTTGAGTATGCCATTGGCATTGAAAAAACCTAACTTTAGGGATCGGGGTTTGGTTCTCGCTAGTACTCGACTATCCATAATGGGGGGCTTGAGTAGAGAGGGAGACAAGGGCCTGCGTAATCTCCGGATACGCGTTGTAGATGGCCTGGATTTGGAGCAGGTTGCCGGCGCGTGCTGCGTCGACTAGCTCCTGGGCCATACGTTGGGCTCTGGGGGAAAAGAACGTTGTGAACGTACCCGAGATGATGTTAAAAGCATCTAGGGGGTTCACCTTTGCTCCAGATGGGGGTGCTACGGGACGGGGAGCAGGGGGTGCCGGTTTGGCGGCGGGAGCGGCCATGGGCTTAACGGGCTTTGCGGGGGGCGCAGGGGGGGGGGCTGGGGCGTTGGGACGCGGGTCCAATAACGCAGGGATCCCAGCGGGGGAGGGCTTGGGAGGACCTAATGCAGGGAATGCCTGCATGTGGTTCCCTTGGTTCCAGTGATTCCAGGGGCTGGGTCTCTGGGGACTCAACCTCTCTGGAAGTTTGGAAGAGGGGGCTTCTCTTAGCTGGCGAGCGTTGGCGCGCTTCGCCAGCTTCGAGGAGGAAGACTTCGGGGCCTTGGGGCAGCCCCGGTAGTTGGCGGGGTGGCCGGCCTCTCCACAGAGAACACAGCTGGGTGGCTCTGTGCAGAGGGTTCGGTCTTTGGGACGCGGGCAATCCACTGTTCCGTGGTTCCCCAAGCACTTGACGCACCTGGGGGTTGCAAAGCAGTGGTGCTGAGAGTGCCCGTAAAGCTGGCACCTATGGCATTGACCAATGTTGCCAGTTTTACGGGGCTTCTCAATACGAATGCCCGTGAGGCTGCAGACAGCCTTGATGCGGAATATAGGGTGATGACCCTCAGTGGGAGGGCACACCACTAAGACCAAGTCGTATGCTGGGCCATTTCTGGCCCGGTGCATTCGATGGACCTCATCTACGGGCACGTTTTGTGCCTCGAGGTCGGCCTTGATATCATCCGTGGCGATCTCAACGGGGATCCGTCGGATCACCACCCGGATTTGACGCTCCTCAGGCAGGGCGTATGTGTGGTACGACACATTACGTGCACTGAGGAGTTTTGTCAGGTCACGAAAATCTCGTGACGTTGGGGTCTGGACTTTAATGCCCTGCTGGGTTGAGCGGGCATTAGTGAAGTTGACCCTCTGGTCAACACACCACTTTGAGATCTCGGTCCACTTCGCCTTGTCCTGTATGAATACAGGGGGCGGGGGAGGGATCTTTTTAGCGGTCTTGTTGACCGGAGGGGTGGGGGCAATGTCGCGGGGAGCGACAACCTTTGCGGAGGTTGACGCTTTAGGGGTGGGGATGGACGCGGCGTTAGCCTGCGGGGTGGGGGCACGCGAGGGAGGGGATGCCTCCTCGATCGCGGCGAACTTAGCGGCCGGGGCGGCGCTAGAATTTGTCTTTTTACGCTTGTTTCCCTTGCCATGGGAAACGAGCGTGAAATGTTCCTCGTCAGACGAGGGGGAGGAGACCGAGTCTGCTGCTCGGTTTTCCTCCTCGCCAGAGGAGACCTCTTCGGTGTCCATCGATATGGGCACCTGAGAGCTGGGCACGGGGGGAGACTCTAGGGCGTCGCTAAATGTAGCGACGCTAGTCTCGGGAGTAGCGTCAGCGGCGATGGTCTGCGCTTGGGTAATCAGAGCGCGCTTAGACAAGCGCTTGAACAACCCCTTGAACTCGGGGTCGTCCATGAAAAGCTCGCAGAGCGAGAAAAAACTTTCTCGCTCTTTTGAGCTCCATTCGGAGACCTTCGAGCCCAACATGGTTGGGAAAAGAGGGGACCCTATTCGCTCATCGGAGCGCCTAACAACCTAACAAGCCCTAAACCCCGGGTGGGTGTGCCCGGGGGTGAGTAGCACTCCCTGTCGGGTATAGACAGGGAGGTGTGACCTACTGCGTGAGCCCTAATCTGTGTGTACCGTCGCCAATCTTATTGTGCGACGGGGCCCTAACCGGTCAGTGCGGATGGGTATAGAGATACCCTGACCAGTCTAGTGCGGGGGGTATAGAAATACCCGCGGCACTAGTACGCGGCTGTGAAAGCAAAACTGTCACCGGGACTGACGAGGGAAGCCCCCAAGGCCAGCGATCCGGGACCCGTCCAAACTTTCGCCTAGCCCTGAAGGGGATAGGCGGGTGCGTTGGGTCAGCACCCACTCGGTTTCGTTGACACCGTGAGGTTTCCACCGAGGACCACGAAACTGTGGATTTGCCCAGAAGGGGCCACTACGTTTTAGACGTATCCGAATAAAGAAACAATTTGTCTTGAAAAAGACAGTTTGAGACAATTCACGATCGAAAATAAATTTTCGATCGCCAATTGGGTAGCCGGAGCGACTACGATGCGGAGCGTTGCGCAGCAGACACAACACTGAACGAGCACTTTCACAGCGGCGGAGTGGTGGGGGGCGCGGGCGGCGGAGCGGCGAGCGCGAGAACAACACGTCCGTTCGCTGCGGAGGTCGAGCGTGGAATCAAAAACGTGCGTTTTTTTTTTTTTTTTTTGGCACTGACATCTCGTAGTTAGCCCGAAGGCTTTCACTACTTAAACGGGCTTTCCCTGCGGATGACTCTAGACGCGAATCTAAGGCCTCCAGCCAGGGGCTTACAAACTAAGGGAAAAACTACAAACTAAGCGACTAAGACCTAAGGGCACCCCCTGTGGGGTTCGGACCTCGGCTTAGGGAGTCACTGGTGGGGGGGATCAGCAAGGGATTGGCTGGATCGGGGGGGTCGTTTACTAGAGGCTCAGCGACGCGGGCTGGCTCATGCAAGGGTCGGGGGGGACTATTAGCTAGTCGAGAGTGTCGCGACGACGGACCTCGGCGGCGAGGTCGGTATGACGGACGTTTCGGTCTAAGTAAGGTGCTGGTGGCCCTATTGCTCTCCTGGAGGAGGGTAATGGGGTCATCAGGGTCGGTTAAAATATGCCGCGGACGGCGGGTCTTGCTAATGCGGGAGGGGATGTAGTTGGCTGCCGCGACAACCAGAGGGTTGCGGTGGGTTGCGGCCCTATCGAAGAAACGCTTGGAGATGCGTTTCATGAATTGGTGGATAGTCGGGAGTTTAAGGTCGAGATGGAGATTAGCATTCCGAACGTACCAAGGCGAACCTGTGGCGTTGCGGAGAAAACGGTTTTGGAGGGTCTGCATCCTATGGACGTGGTGGGGTTTCGCGTGTGCAAAGACTGCACAAGCATAGGTCATGATTGGCCTTATGCACGCGGTATATATGAGCTTTTTGCACCGAAGTGACATTTTGCTCTTTGAATTGAGAACGGGGTGTAACCTACCGAGAGCGAAAGCGGCCCGCGAGCGGACCTTCTTTATGTGCTCAGAGAAGGAGAGATGCTGATCTAAGATCACGCCTAGATATTTGGCTCGCTTCTCCCAAGGGATCAGCTTGCCGAACATGGATAGGGGGGTCGGGGGGCGGGGTTTGAGTCGCGGTTTCGTAAAGAGAACCGCCTGACTCTTGTCGGGGTTGACCTCGATTCGCCACTTCCTGAACCAGTCGGCGAGGTCGTCGACTGCGGCCTGGAGGTAGCGAATCAAGGCGTCTTGACTGCGCCCCGTGAAGTAAATGGCCGTGTCATCTGCGAACAGAGCCAACTGAGCCTTTAAACTTCTGGGGATATCGCTAGTAAATAGCGTAAAAATGAGAGGGGACAAGACAGAGCCCTGAGGGACTCCTGCTCGGATAGGATGGGGGGAGGACAGTGCCCCTTCGATCCGATAGCGAAAGGTGCGGTTCGATAGAAAGTCTCGTAGGATGAGCACGAGACGGTCTGGCACTCCGAGTTGGTACAGCTTGTATAGCAAGCCGTTGTGCCAGACCTTGTCGAACGCTTTCGCTATGTCGAAGAAAACTGCACCCGTGAACATACCGCGTTGAAAACCAACGCTGATATGTTCGACGATACGGTGCACTTGATGGACACACGAGTGTTGGGTTCGAAAACCAAACTGCTCGTTGGGGATGAGGCCCTTTGTCTCGGCGTAATCTCTGAGACGCTTATAAATAAGCCTCTCATAGATCTTGCCGAGTACATTGAGCAAACTGATGGGACGGTAGCTCGAGGGCTCCGCCTTCGGTTTGCCGGGCTTTGGGATGCCAATGACTGTGGCTTCCTTCCAAGCCTGTGGGAAAATGTTATTGCTCAGGGCACCATTGAAGATGGTACACATGAGCATGATCAAGTGCGCGGGGAACAGCTGGAACACCCTATTGGTGATACCGTCTGATCCGGGGGCCTTGCGGGGTTTGAGACCTTTGATGAGCTCGTGCACCTCGTCAGGTGTGACGGGGGGCAAGGGCTCATCTGGGTCCTCAACGGGCGGGAGTGAGGCTCTGCGCTCGACCTCAGCGTCGACCTCAGCGAGGTGATCTGGGTCTACTGGCAGTGAGCTAGGCGAGCATTGTGCCTCGAGGCTATCGGCTAGGCACTCGGCCTTGTCGGCATCCTCGAATGCAAGTGTCGCATCGGGGCGGATCAGGGGGGGCATTGTGGTGACTTCTTTGGATTTGAGTTTCCTCTGAAGCTCCCAGAATGCCTGGTGGGTCGGTTCTAAATCGCCCAGCATCTTTTCCCAACCGGCGGAACGTAGCTCCTCAATGCGTGTCCTTACAGCACGCTGTAAGTGACGCAAGTGAGCCCTGTTCGCGTCGCAGGGAAAGTTGCTGTAGGCACGAACGGCCGCGTTCTTCTCATTCAGCAGAGCCCGTACATCGTCCGGAAGTTTCCAGCGTTGGTCGCCCAACTCTGGAACTTCCCTTGAACATTCGTTCAAGACCGATTGTACGTGCTCTGTGAATGAGTCGATCGCGGCCGTTGTGTCAGCGATCGAATCGAAGTGATCCGGGATGGAATCTAAGTGAGGGGACGTGGTGGCTTTCAGCTTTTCGCTGACTTTCCTCCAGTCCGTGATCACTTTAGTAGCGGGGGGTTGGGTGGGATCGTGGGAACCTAAGCGGGAGGCCAGGTGCATGACTACCGGCCTATGGTCGGAGTCGAGCTCGGGTATAGCTTCTATGGAATCCAGCCTAAGGCTGATATTCTTAAGAAGAGCTATATCGAGGACGTCTGCGACGTGGGTGGGATCATGGGGGAAATGGGTAGGGGTCATCGGGGCGATGACGTCAAAGTGGAGGGTGGAACAGAGGTCGAACAGGTGTCGTCCTCTGGTCGAAGTCCTGGAACTGTTCCAGGCTGGGTGTTTGGCGTTGAGATCGCCCGCTATTATAACGGACTCACTCAAGCCAAGAAGTAGATCGAGGTCGTCCGTGAGGAGTTGGTAGTTCTCCGTCGAGGACTGAGGGGCAAGATAGGCCGATACCAGAGTGATCGGCTGATGACCTGTCATTCCTAAATGACAGATCGAAACTTCTAAACGGGAGAGGGGGGGAGGGTCCATGGGGATGCAGTACAGGGACTTCCTATAATAAATGAGGGTGCCGCCTTTGTGGCAGCGCGTCCTGTCATTGCGAACTAAGCGATAGTTGGCAATTTTCGGGTCGCGATGATTCGGTTTAAGGAAGGACTCTTGGATGAGTAGAATGTCTAATTGATGGTCGCGGAGGAAAGTGGCGATCTCATCACGTTGGTTGAGTATGCCATTGGCATTGAAAAAACCTAACTTTAGGGATCGGGGTTTGGTTCTCGCTAGTACTCGACTATCCATAATGGGGGGCTTGAGTAGAGAGGGAGACAAGGGCCTGCGTAATCTCCGGATACGCGTTGTAGATGGCCTGGATTTGGAGCAGGTTGCCGGCGCGTGCTGCGTCGACTAGCTCCTGGGCCATACGTTGGGCTCTGGGGGAAAAGAACGTTGTGAACGTACCCGAGATGATGTTAAAAGCATCTAGGGGGTTCACCTTTGCTCCAGATGGGGGTGCTACGGGACGGGGAGCAGGGGGTGCCGGTTTGGCGGCGGGAGCGGCCATGGGCTTAACGGGCTTTGCGGGGGGCGCAGGGGGGGGGGGGCTGGGGCGTTGGGACGCGGGTCCAATAACGCAGGGATCCCAGCGGGGGAGGGCTTGGGAGGACCTAATGCAGGGAATGCCTGCATGTGGTTCCCTTGGTTCCAGTGATTCCAGGGGCTGGGTCTCTGGGGACTCAACCTCTCTGGAAGTTTGGAAGAGGGGGCTTCTCTTAGCTGGCGAGCGTTGGCGCGCTTCGCCAGCTTCGAGGAGGAAGACTTTGGGGCCTTGGGGCAGCCCCGGTAGTTAGCGGGGTGGCCGGCCTCTCCACAGAGAACACAGCTGGGTGGCTCTGTGCAGAGGGCTCGGTCTTTGGGACGCGGGCAGTCCACTGTTCCGTGGTTCCCCAAGCACTTGACGCACCTGGGGGTTGCAAAGCAGTGGTGCTGAGAGTGCCCGTAAAGCTGACACCTATGGCATTGGCCAATGTTGCCAGTTTTACGGGGCTTCTCAATGCGGATGCCCGTGAGGCTGCAGACAGCCTTGATCCGGAAGATGGGGTGGTGACCCTCGGTGGGAGGGCACACGACTAAAACCATGTCGAATGCCGGACCATGTCTGGCCCGGTGCATTCGATGGACCTCATCTACGGGCACGTTTTGTGCCTCGAGGTCGGCCTTGATGTCATCTGTGGCGATCTCCACGGGGATCCGTCGGATCACCACCCTGGTTTGACGCTCCTCAGGCAGGGCGTAAGTGTGATAGGACACATTACGTGCACTGAGGAGTTTGGTTAGGTCACGAAAGTCTCGTGAAGTAGGGGTCTGGACTTTAATGCCCTGCTGGGTAGAGCGGGCATTAGTGAAGTTGACCCTCTGGTCAACACACCACTTGGAGATCTCCGTCCACTTCGCCTTGTCCTGTATAAATACAGGGGGCGGGGGAGGGATCTTTTTAGCGGTCTTGTTGACCGGAGGGGTGGGGGCAATGTCGCGGGGAGCGACAACCTTTGCGGAGGTTGACGCTTTAGGGGTGGGGATGGACGCGGCGTTAGCCTGCGGGGTGGGGGCACGCGAGGGAGGGGATGATTCCTCTATTGCGGCGAACTTAGCGGCCGGGGCGGCGCTAGACTTGGTCTTTTTACGCTTGTTTCCCTTGCCATGGGAAACGAGCGTGAAATGTTCCTCGTCAGACGAGGGGGAGGAGACCGAGTCTGCTGCTCGGTTTTCCTCCTCGCCAGAGGAGACCTCTTCGGTGTCCATCGATATGGGCACCTGAGAGCTGGGCACGGGGGGGGACTCTAGGGCGTCGCTAAATGTAGCGACGCTAGTCTCGGGAGTAGCGTCAGCGGCGATGGTCTGCGCTTGGGTAATCAGAGCGCGCTTAGACAAGCGCTTGAACAACCCCTTGAACTCGGGGTCGTCCATGAAAAGCTCGCAGAGCGAGAAAAAACTTTCTCGCTCTTTTGAGCTCCATTCGGAGACCTTCGAGCCCAACATGGTTGGGAAGAGAGGGGACCCTATTCGCTCATCGGAGCGCCTAACAACCTAACAAGCCCTAAACCCCGGGTGGGTGTGCCCGGGGGTGAGTAGCACTCCCTGTCGGGTATAGACAGGGAGGTGTGACCTACTGCGTGAGCCCTAATCTGTGTGTACCGTCGCCAATCTTATTGTGCGACGGGGCCCTAACCGGTCAGTGCGGATGGGTATAGAGATACCCTGACCAGTCTAGTGCGGGGGGTATAGAAATACCCGCGGCACTAGTACGCGGCTGTGGAAGCAAAACTGTCACCGGGACTGACGAGGGAAGCCCCCAAGGCCAGCGATCCGGGACCCGTCCAAACTTTCGCCTAGCCCTGAAGGGGATAGGCGGGTGCGTTGGGTCAGCACCCACTCGGTTTCGTTGACACCGTGAGGTTTCCACCGAGGACCACGAAACTGTGGATTTGCCCAGAAGGGGCCACTACGTTTTAGACGTATCCGAATAAAGAAACAATTTGTCTTGAAAAAGACAGTTTGAGACAATTCACGATCGAAAATAAATTTTCGATCGCCAATTGGGTAGCCGGAGCGACTACGATGCGGAGCGTTGCGCAGCAGACACAACACTGAACGAGCACTTTCACAGCGGCGGAGTGGTGGGGGGCGCGGGCGGCGGAGCGGCGAGCGCGGTAACAACACGTCCGTTCGCTGCGGAGGTCGAGCGTGGAATGAAAAACGTGCGCGGTAGGTCGACGTATTTATAGTGTACGCAACATAGCGGACAGGAGAGCGCGCGCGCCCGCCCGCCCGCCCGCCCGCTCCTGCGCGCCATCTTTAGTACAACGAGCTTACTAATATTGTATGTTTATAAAACAGCAAAATAGAATTCTTATAATTATTTATCATAATAATATTAATTATTATTATTTGAAACCTAAGATTGTGAGTGCATCATTTATACGACAAATCTGACAGTGTACCTAGATTTCAGATTAACTTACATACCGGACAATACAGAGTATTATGTACCTACATAACATTCGAATTTTTATAGAATGCCATTTACTGATTCTGTGTAATATATGTGTTTTAATGATTTGGATTTGTTATTAAAGAGTTTTTCTATGTAAAGACACTGCTACTTTGCTTGTATCTTAATTCGCTATCGTTAACGCGGGAATTTTTCTGAGAATGTAGTAACCTATTTGTTGATGCATTTGCAAAGTTAATTTCGTCTAACTAATTAACTAACTAACTAACTAACTAACTAACTAACTAACTAACTAAGTAAGTAAGTAAGTAAGTAAGTAAGTAGGTAGGTAGGTAGGTAGGTAGGTAGGTAGGTAGGTAGGTAGGTTCATTCATACGATTCGTCTCTATCTATGATACAAACTTAGTTAGTTAGTTAGTTGTTGTATTTACGTACTTTCGCAGGAAACGTACTGTCGAAGCGGTAAGAGTGTAAGTATTGGTAGTAAGTACAGTAGGTAGGATTCGGGTGGGTGGGTACCTAGTTAGGTAGGTAGGGTTGTTGTTTGTTTAACGTTTGACTGTCATCTGATATAAAGAAACGTGAATTTAATCACATGAACATTTTTGTGGCCCTGAAAAGGGCCTTTTGTTTTGACTCCTGTCTGTCATCGCCATCCCACGGCGTGCGTTGCGTGCGCGTCCAGGCTTTTGTAGTGGTTTGCTCGTAGCACGTGCATCGTGCGCGTCACGTACGTACATACACGACACACACACGGAACCTGGTAGGTTACACATGTGTGTATGTATGCACATTACGATGACACTAACACAATTAACACGCACCACAGTCAACAATACACACGAACAAGCGCACTGGGTTCTAACACTGTACACAAACACGAGGCGGCGGCGGCGTTGAGACTGAGAGTCGGCGGCTCTTGGTAGCCTACCGACCGCTCACTTGGAGCTGGTGTATTTGGTGACGGCCTTAGTGCCTTCACTGACGGCGTGCTTGGCGAGCTCGCCGGGCAGCAGGAGCCTGACGGACGTCTGCACCTCCCTGGACGTGATGGTCGACCTCTTGTTGTAGTGGGCGAGGCGGGAAGCTTCGGCGGCGATACGCTCGAAGATGTCGTTCACGAACGAGTTCATGATAGACATGGCCTTGCTGGAGATACCGGTGTCGGGGTGCACCTGCTTCAGCACCTTGTAGATGTAGATGGCGTAACTCTCCTTCCTCTTGTGCTTCTTCTTCTTCTTGTCGGTCTTGGAGATGTTCTTCTGGGCTTTGCCAGACTTCTTGGCGGCTTTACCACTTGTCTTGGGCGGCATTATGAGATTGTTAATGAATACACGTGCTACCGGAACGGAGTTCAGTCGCAGTATAAAACAGTTTGCGTTTTTTTTTTTTTTTTTTTTTTTTTTTTTTTTTTGTGGGGCATCTCGTAGTTAATCCTGAAAAGATTGTTACTACTTAAACGGATTGGGGCCCGGCGAGTTCTAAAAAGTTACCTTTTTAGGCCTCCAGCCGGGGCTTATTATACTTAAAAACTAAAGCGAAAGCTCTAAGGGTTACCCCGAGGGGGGTACGAACCTCGGCTTAGGCAATCGCTGATAGGGGGGGCAGCAAGGGACTGGCTGGATCTGAGTTAAATTATTTATGGACTAATTTAAAGCTAACGGCGCAGCATCGCGGGCTGGCTCTTGCAAGGGTCGGGAGGGACTGTTAAGTCGGGGTCGCGACGACGGACCTCGGCGGCGAGGTCGGTACGGTTTGTGTCTGTGTGCTGGTCTAGCTGTACTGGTCTCTTTTCGACTCTCCTGGAGGAGAGTAGTGGGATCATCAGGATCGGTAAGAATGTGCCGCGAGCGGCGGACTTTGCTGATACGGGAGGGGGTGTAAGTAGCTGCCGCCACAACCAGAGGGTTGCGGTGGGCTACGGCCCTATCGAAGAAGCGCTTCGAAGCGCGTTTTATGTATTGATGGATAGTCGGGAGTTTCATATCTAAATGAAGATTGATATTCCGAACAAACCAAGGCGAGCCTGTGGCTTGACGGAGAAAACGGTTCTGGAGAGTCTGCATCCTATGGATGAATCGGGGCTTGGCATGTGCCCAGACTGGGCTTGCGTATGTCATAATCGGCCTGATACAAGCGGTGTAAAGCCGCTTCTTACACAGAAGAGACAATTTACTCCGCTTGTTCAGGACGCAATGGAGCCTACCGAGAGCGAAAGCGGCCCGCGAGCGAGCCTGCTTTATGTGCTCAGAAAAGGTGAGGTGTTCGTCGAGGATGACACCTAGATATTTGGCTTGCTTCGCCCAAGGGATCTGCTTGCCGAACATTGAGATGGGTCGGGGAGGGGGGTGATTACGTCGAGGTCGGGTGTAAAAGACCGCCTGACTTTTATCGGGATTTACTTCGATTCGCCACTTCCTGAACCATTCGCCGAGCTCGTCGACTGCGGTTTGGAGGTAGCGAACCAGCGCTGTGTCACTAAATCCCGAGAAGAAGATGGCAGTGTCGTCTGCGAACAGAGCTAACCTTGCCTTCTTGCTTCTGGGGATATCGCTAGTGAACAGCGTGAAAATGAGGGGGGCTAGTACAGAGCCTTGAGGGACTCCTGCACGAATCGGGTGAGGGGAAGAAAGTGCCCCTTCGATGCGGTAGCGAAAGGTACGGTTCGCAAGAAAGTCTCGTAAGATGAGCACGAGACGGTCTGGCACTCCGAGTTGGTACAGCTTATATAATAAGCCGTTGTGCCAGACTTTGTCGAACGCTTTCGCTATATCGAAGTATACAGCGCCCGTGAACATACCACGCTGAAAACCAGCATTGATATGTTCGACGATACGGTGTACCTGATGGACACACGAGTGTTGGGTTCGAAAACCAAACTGCTCGTTGGGAATGAGGCCCTTGGTTTCGGCATAATCTCTGAGTCGCTTATAAATAAGTCTCTCATAGATTTTGCCGAGAACTTTGAGCAAACTGATGGGGCGATAGCTCGTGGGCTCGGTTTTGGGCTTACCGGGCTTAGGGATGCCAATAACGGTGGCTTCCTTCCACGCTTGGGGGAAAATGTTATTACTCAAGGCACCATTGAAGATGGTACACATGAGCATAATCAGGTGCGCGGGGAACAGCTTGATCACTCTGTTGGTGATGCCGTCTGATCCGGGGGCTTTACGAGGTTTCAGACCCTTGATGATCTCGTGCACCTCGTCAGGTGTGACAGGGGGCAGGGGATCATCAGGGTCTTCAACGGGCGGGAGTGAGGCTTTGCGTTCGACTTCCGCGTTTACCTTATCGACAAACGCTTGGTCTACTGGCTGCGAACTGGGTGTGCATTGGGCTTCGAGGCTATCGGCTAGGCATTCAGCCCTGTCGATGTCCTCGAATGCAATGGTCGCATCGGGGCGGGTCAGGGGGGGCATAGTGGAAAACTCAGAGGATTTCAGTTTCCTCTGAAGTTCCCAGAAAGCGAGATGAGTTGGCTCTAGTTCGCCCACCATCTTGTCCCAGTTAGCGTCACGCAGCTCAGTCACACGTGTCCTTACAGCACGCTGTAAGTAACGCATGTGAGCTTTGTTAGCGTCACAGGGAAAGTTGCTGTAGGCACGAACGGCCGCGTTCTTCTCTGTCAGCAGATCACGTACATCGTCGGGGAGCTTCCATTTACGGTCACCCGTATCTGGAACCTCCCGTGAACTTTCGTTCACGATCGATTGTACGTGCTCCGTGAGAGAGTCGATCGCGGCCGTTGTGTCGGCGACAGAGTCGAACTGATCTGGGATAGAGTCTAAGTGATGTGACGTGTTAGATTGTAAGCGTTCGCTTACTTTCTTCCAGTCAGTGATCACTTTAGTGGCGGGGGGTTGAGAGGGGTCGCGAGTACCTAATCGGGGGGCCAGGTTCATGACTACTGGTCGATGATCAGAGTCGAGTTCGTGAATAGCCTCTATAGAATCCAACCTTAAGTTGATATTCTTAAGGAGTGCTATGTCAAGAACGTCGGGTAACTGATCGGGGTCGAAAGGAAAGTGAGTGGGAGTCATCGGGGCGATGACGTCAAAGTTCATGGTAGAACAGAGGTTGAAAAGTTGCCTACCTCTAGTCGAGGTCCTGGTGCTATTCCAGGCGGGATGTTTGGCGTTGAGATCGCCCGCTATGATAACGGAGTCACTCATGCCGAAAAGTTCGGAGAGGTCATTAGTGAGGAGTTGAGGGTCCTCGGAACCGTCTGGGGGAGGGAAGTAAGCCGACACGATAGTGATTGGCTGGTGGCCTGTCAGTGCTAACCGACAGGCCGAAACTTCTAATCGGGAGAGTTGGGGAGTATCCATAGGTATGCAGTACAGGGACTTCCTATAGTATATGAGGGTGCCGCCTCTGTGACAACGTGACCTGTCGTTGCGAACTAAACGATAGTTTGCAATTTTCGGGTCACGATGATGAGGTTTTAGGAACGACTCTTGAATGAGTAAAATGTCTACGTGATGGTCGCGGAGGAACGTGGCGATCTCATCACGTTGGCCGTGAATGCCGTTGGCATTAAAGAAACCTAGCTTTAGGGAACGGGGTTTTTGTCTAGTTAATATTCCGCGACTATCCATAATGGGGGCGTTGGGAGTTCATGACATGGATTGCTTGCGTGATCTCGGGATACGCAGCATAAATTGACTGGATTCGGAACAAGTTGCCGCCGGCGGCAATTAGTTCCTGGGCCATCTGTTGGGCACGCGGGGAGAGGAACGTGCTATAGGTATTGAAGGTCCCAGTGATAACGTTAAACGCATCAAGGGGAGCCTGACCTTTCCTCTGTACGGGTACTTGTCCTGCCATAGGGGCAGTGGGGGGGGCCGCGGCGCGAGCGGGGGGAGCGGTCGCGGGAAAACCGGGGGGCGTAAGGGGCGCGGGGGCACGGGTACGCGGGTCCACTAATGGAGGGATGGGAGCGGGCTTAGGCCTGGAGGCCAGTGGGGGGAACTCCTTCTGGGAACTCATTAGAGGCCATTGGGAGGGACGCTGAGGGGCCAGTCTCACGGGGAGTTTGGCCGAGGGGGATTCCCTAGTCTGACGAGCGTCGAAACGCTTCGCCAATTTAGGGGAAGATGACTTGGGGGCTTTCGGGCAGCCCCGGTAGTTTGCCGGATGTCCGGGCTCTTTGCAGAGCACACAACTAGGTGGCTCGGTGCAAAGAGTGCGGTCTTTAGGCCGGGTACAATCTGCTGTACCGTGGTCTCCCAGGCACTTGACGCACCTGGGAGTAGCGTAGCAGTTGTACGCTGAGTGCCCGTACAGTTGGCATCTGTGGCACTGGCCAATGATGCCTGACTTACGGGGCTTCTCGATTTTAAGGCCTGACAGGTTACAGACAGACCTTACATTGAATATGGGGTGGTGACCCTCTGTGGGAGGGCACACCACCAAGACCATATCAAAGGCGGTACCTTGCCTGGACCGGTGCATTCGATGGACCTCTGTGACAGGCACGTTCTGTCGTTCGAGGTCCGCCTTAATATCGCTGGTGGCGATTTCGCAGGGGATCCTGCGAATCACCACCCTGGTCAGTCGCTCCTCGGGCAAGGAATACGTGTGGAAGGACACGTTCCTGGCAGAGAGGAGCCTGGTCAGATCGCGATAATCGCCTGACGTGGGGACTGATACTTTGATCCCGTGCTGGGTGGCACGGGCGCTAGTATAGTTGACCCTTTGGTCAACACACCATTTGGACACCTCCGTCCACTTGGCCTTGTCCTGTATAAATACAGGGGGCGGTGGAGGGAGTTTCCTGCCGGTGTTTGAGCCAGAGGGTACGGGCTGGGCGCTAGTTTTAGCGCGGGGCGCGGCAACCTTCGCGGAGGTTGAAGGCGAGGGGCGGGAGGGGGACGCGTTGGTGGCGGTCGCCGGCGGCGTGGAGGGGATGGACGCGGTCGCGGTGGCGGGGGTCGCCTGCGTAGCGGGGTGAGGGGGGTTCGCGGTGGCGGAGGTCGCCTGCGGGGTGGGGGCGCGAGACGGAGGAGCGGAGTCCTCAGCCGCTATGATTTTAGCGGCCGGGGCTGAGCTGCTCGCCTTGTTTTTCTTGCGCTTGCTCCCTTTGCCCTTAGTATGGGAGACGAGCTCGTACGTCTCTGCGTCCGAGGACGAAGAGGAGTGCGAGTCCGTCTGGGGAGTGAGCGCGGCAGTATCGGGAGGAGTTATGGGTACATCCTCCGTGTCCATTTCACACGGTGCATCGGTGGAGGCTGGGGCCTCGAGGGCGTCGCTGAAGTCAGCGATGCCCGGGCTAGGCGGAATAACGAGTTGCTCAGCTCTGTACAACTCGGAGAATTCGGCAGCGAAGTCTTTGTTTTTCTTTATCAATAAAAGAAAAACAGAGACAACCGCTCCGACCTCCGAGTGCTCAATGCTGAGCTGACCCGCTAGTTCAGCCAGGAGCGCCTCGATCCTAGCAAGTCTCTCCGTAGGATCCATGGGTTTATCCATGGCGGAGGGGAGGGGGGGACCTAATCACTCATGAGAGTGATCCTGACACCAAAACCCTACTCCTACGTAGCCTAATCCCCGGTGGGATGCCGGGGGTGAGTGTTACACTCCCTGTCGGGTATAGACAGGGAGGTGATCCTGGTGAGCCCTAAGAGTGACTCCCGTCGCCAATCTTATTGTGCGAACGGGTTCCTAACCGGTCATGCGATGGGTACTGAAGGTACCCGACCAGTCTAGTGCGGGGGGTATAGATATACCCGCGGCACTAGTACGCGGCTGTGGAGGGAAGACTGTCACCGGGGCTGACGAGGGAAGCCCCCAAGGCCAGCGATCCGGGACCCGTCCAACTTTCGTCTAGCCCTGAAGGGGATAGACGGGTGCGTTGGGTCTGCACCCACTCGGCTTCGTTGGCACCGTTAAGGTATCCACCGAGTGACCACGAAACTGTGGATTTGCCCTGAAGGGGCCACAACACAACACACGTTTTTGACGATGATTCTGACGAATCAAAATACCACTGTCTTGCGAACAAGACAGTACGGTATTAGACTGAATCCGACCGAGAAACAAGAAGTCCGAATTTTGCGATTTAAATAAATTTAAATCGCAAAATAGCGGAGAGTAGTCGGGGCGACTACGCAGCGTGGCGCACGGAGCACAACTGACGGGCGAGCGAGCGGCGAGCGGTGGAGGGGATACGCGCAGCGGAGCGGCAGCGTAACGACCTTCCAAGGCGGGCGTCGAGCGTAGAATGTTTTCCAAACTTTTTTTTTTTTTTTTTTTTTGTGGGGCATCTCGTAGTTAATCCTGAAAGATTGTGACTACTTAAACGGATTGGGGCCCGGCGAGTTCTAAAAAGTTACCTTTTTAGGCCTCCAGCCGGGGCTTATTATACTTAAAAACTAAAGCGAAAGCTCTAAGGGTTACCCCGAGGGGGGTACGAACCTCGGCTAAGGCAATCGCTGATAGGGGGGCAGCAAGGGACTGGCTGGATCTGAGTTAAATTATTTATGGACTAATTTAAAGCTAACGGCGCAGCATCGCGGGCTGGCTCTTGCAAGGGTCGGGAGGGACTGTTAAGTCGGGGTCGCGACGACGGACCTCGGCGGCGAGGTCGGTACGGTTTGTGTCTGTGTGCTGGTCTAGCTGTACTGGTCTCTTTTCGACTCTCCTGGAGGAGAGTAGTGGGATCATCAGGATCGGTAAGAATGTGCCGCGAGCGGCGGACTTTGCTAATACGGGAGGGGGTGTAAGTAGCTGCCGCCACAACCAGAGGGTTGCGGTGGGCTACGGCCCTATCGAAGAAGCGCTTCGAAGCGCGTTTTATGTATTGATGGATAGTCGGGAGTTTCATATCTAAATGAAGATTGATATTCCGAACAAACCAAGGCGAGCCTGTGGCTTGACGGAGAAAGCGGTTCTGGAGAGTCTGCATCCTATGGATGAATCGGGGCTTGGCATGTGCCCAGACTGGGCTTGCGTATGTCATAATCGGCCTGATACAAGCGGTGTAAAGCCGCTTCTTACACAGAAGAGACAATTTACTCCGCTTGTTCAGGACGCAATGGAGCCTACCGAGAGCGAAAGCGGCCCGCGAGCGAGCCTGCTTTATGTGCTCAGAAAAGGTGAGGTGTTCGTCGAGGATGACACCTAGATATTTGGCTTGCTTCGCCCAAGGGATCTGCTTGCCGAACATTGAGATGGGTCGGGGAGGGGGGTGATTACGTCGAGGTCGGGTGTAAAAGACCGCCTGACTTTTATCGGGATTGACTTCGATTCGCCACTTCCTGAACCATTCGCCGAGCTCGTCGACTGCGGTTTGGAGGTAGCGAACCAGCGCTGTGTCACTAAATCCCGAGAAAAAGATGGCAGTGTCGTCTGCGAACAGAGCTAACCTTGCCTTCTTGCTTCTGGGGATATCGCTAGTGAACAGCGTGAAAATGAGGGGGGCTAGTACAGAGCCTTGAGGGACTCCTGCACGAATCGGGTGAGGGGAGGAAAGTGCCCCTTCGATGCGATAGCGAAAGGTACGGTTCGCAAGAAAGTCTCGTAAGATGAGCACGAGACGGTCTGGCACTCCGAGTTGGTACAGCTTATATAATAAGCCGTTGTGCCAGACTTTGTCGAACGCTTTCGCTATATCGAAGTATACAGCGCCCGTGAACATACCACGCTGAAAACCAGCATTGATATGTTCGACGATACGGTGTACCTGATGGACACACGAGTGTTGGGTTCGAAAACCAAACTGCTCGTTGGGAATGAGGCCCTTGGTTTCGGCATAATCTCTGAGTCGCTTATAAATAAGTCTCTCATAGATTTTGCCGAGGACTTTGAGCAAACTGATGGGGCGATAGCTCGTGGGCTCGGTTTTGGGCTTACCGGGCTTAGGGATGCCAATGACGGTGGCTTCCTTCCACGCTTGGGGGAAAATGTTATTACTCAAGGCACCATTGAAGATGGTACACATGAGCATAATCAGGTGCGCGGGGAACAGCTTGATCACTCTGTTGGTGATGCCGTCTGATCCGGGGGCTTTACGAGATTTTAGACCCTTGATGATCTCGTGCACCTCGTCAGGTGTGACAGGGGGCAGGGGATCATCAGGGTCTTCAACGGGCGGGAGTGAGGCTTTGCGTTCGACTTCCGCGTTTACCTTATCGACAAACGCTTGGTCTACTGGCTGCGAACTGGGTGTGCATTGGGCTTCGAGGCTATCGGCTAGGCATTCAGCCCTGTCGATATCCTCGAATGCAATGGTCGCATCGGGGCGGGTCAGGGGGGGCATAGTGGAAAACTCAGAGGATTTCAGTTTCCTCTGAAGTTCCCAGAAAGCGAGATGAGTTGGCTCTAGTTCGCCCACCATCTTGTCCCAGTTAGCGTCACGCAGCTCAGTCACACGTGTCCTTACAGCACGCTGTAAGTAACGCATGTGAGCTTTGTTAGCGTCACAGGGAAAGTTGCTGTAGGCACGAACGGCCGCGTTCTTCTCTGTCAGCAGATCACGTACATCGTCGGGGAGCTTCCATTTACGGTCACCCGTATCTGGAACCTCCCGTGAACTTTCGTTCACGATCGATTGTACGTGCTCCGTGAGAGAGTCGATCGCGGCCGTTGTGTCGGCGACAGAGTCGAACTGATCTGGGATAGAGTCTAAGTGATGTGACGTGTTAGATTGTAAGCGTTCGCTTACTTTCTTCCAGTCAGTGATCACTTTAGTGGCGGGGGGTTGAGAGGGGTCGCGAGTACCTAATCGGGGGGCCAGGTTCATGACTACTGGTCGATGATCAGAGTCGAGTTCGTGAATAGCCTCTATAGAATCCAACCTTAAGTTGATATTCTTAAGGAGAGCTATGTCAAGAACGTCGGGTAACTGATCGGGGTCGAAAGGAAAGTGAGTGGGAGTCATCGGGGCGATGACGTCAAAGTTCATGGTAGAACAGAGGTTGAAAAGTTGCCTACCTCTAGTCGAGGTCCTGGTGCTATTCCAGGCGGGATGTTTGGCGTTGAGATCGCCCGCTATGATAACGGAGTCACTCATGCCGAAAAGTTCGGAGAGGTCATTAGTGAGGAGTTGAGGGTCCTCGGAACCATCTGGGGGAGGGAAGTAAGCCGACACGATAGTGATTGGCTGGTGGCCTGTCAGTGCTAACCGACAGGCCGAAACTTCTAATCGGGAGAGTTGGGGAGTATCCATAGGTATGCAGTACAGGGACTTCCTATAGTATATGAGGGTGCCGCCTCTGTGACAACGTGACCTGTCGTTGCGAACTAAACGATAGTTTGCAATTTTCGGGTCACGATGATGAGGTTTTAGGAACGACTCTTGAATGAGTAAAATGTCTACGTGATGGTCGCGGAGGAACGTGGCGATCTCATCACGTTGGCCGTGAATGCCGTTGGCATTAAAGAAACCTAGCTTTAGGGAACGGGGTTTTTGTCTAGTTAATATTCCGCGACTATCCATAATGGGGGCGTTGGGAGTTCATGACATGGATTGCTTGCGTGATCTCGGGATACGCAGCATAAATTGACTGGATTCGGAACAAGTTGCCGCCGGCGGCAATTAGTTCCTGGGCCATCTGTTGGGCACGCGGGGAGAGGAACGTGCTATAGGTATTGAAGGTCCCAGTGATAACGTTAAACGCATCAAGGGGAGCCTGACCTTTCCTCTGTACGGGTACTGGTCCTGCCATAGGGGCAGTGGGGGGGGCCGCGGCGCGAGCGGGGGGAGCGGTCGCGGGAAAACCGGGGGGCGTAAGGGGCGCGGGGGCACGGGTACGCGGGTCCACTAATGGAGGGATGGGAGCGGGCTTAGGCCTGGAGGCCAGTGGGGGGAACTCCTTCTGGGAACTCATTAGAGGCCATTGGGAGGGACGCTGAGGGGCCAGTCTCACGGGGAGTTTGGCCGAGGGGGATTCCCTAGTCTGACGAGCGTCGAAACGCTTCGCCAATTTAGGGGAAGATGACTTGGGGGCTTTCGGGCAGCCCCGGTAGTTTGCCGGATGACCGGGCTCTTTGCAGAGCACACAACTAGGTGGCTCGGTGCAAAGAGTGCGGTCTTTAGGCCGGGTACAATCTGCTGTACCGTGGTCTCCCAGGCACTTGACGCACCTGGGAGTAGCGTAGCAGTTGTACGCTGAGTGCCCGTACAGTTGGCATCTGTGGCACTGGCCAATGATGCCTGACTTACGGGGCTTCTCGATTTTAAGGCCTGACAGGTTACAGACAGACCTTACATTGAATATGGGGTGGTGACCCTCTGTGGGAGGGCACACCACCAAGACCATATCAAAGGCGGTACCTTGCCTGGACCGGTGCATTCGATGGACCTCTGTGACAGGCACGTTCTGTCGTTCGAGGTCCGCCTTAATATCGCTGGTGGCGATTTCGCAGGGGATCCTGCGAATCACCACCCTGGTCAGACGCTCCTCGGGCAAGGAATACGTGTGGAAGGACACGTTCCTGGCAGAGAGGAGCCTGGTCAGATCGCGATAATCGCCTGACGTGGGGACTGATACTTTGATCCCGTGCTGGGTGGCACGGGCGCTAGTATAGTTGACCCTTTGGTCAACACACCATTTGGACACCTCCGTCCACTTGGCCTTGTCCTGTATAAATACAGGGGGCGGTGGAGGGAGTTTCCTGCCGGTGTTTGAGCCAGAGGGTACGGGCTGGGCGCTAGTTTTAGCGCGGGGCGCGGCAACCTTCGCGGAGGTTGAAGGCGAGGGGCGGGAGGGGGACGCGTTGGCGGCGGTCGCCGGCGGCGTGGAGGGGATGGACGCGGTCGCGGTGGCGGGGGTCGCCTGCGTAGCGGGGTGGGGGGGGTTCGCGGTGGCGGAGGTCGCCTGCGGGGTGGGGGCGCGAGACGGAGGAGCGGAGTCCTCAGCCGCTATGATTTTAGCGGCCGGGGCTGAGCTGCTCGCCTTGTTTTTCTTGCGCTTGCTCCCTTTGCCCTTAGTATGGGAGACGAGCTCGTACGTCTCTGCGTCCGAGGACGAAGAGGAGTGCGAGTCCGTCTGGGGAGTGAGCGCGGCAGTATCGGGAGGAGTTGCGGGTACATCCTCCGTGTCCATTTCACACGGTGCATCGGTGGAGGCTGGGGCCTCGAGGGCGTCGCTGAAGTCAGCGATGCCCGGGCTAGGCGGAATTACGAGTTGCTCAGCTCTGTACAACTCGGAGAATTCGGCAGCGAAGTCTTTGTTTTTCTTTATCAATAAAAGAAAAACAGAGACAACCGCTCCGACCTCCGAGTGCTCAATGCTGAGCTGACCCGCTAGTTCAGCCAGGAGCGCCTCGATCCTAGCAAGTCTCTCCGTAGGATCCATGGGTTTGTCCATGGCGGAGGGGAGGGGGGACCTAATCACTCATGAGAGTGATCCTGACACCAAAACCCTACTCCTACGTAGCCTAATCCCCGGTGGGATGCCGGGGGTGAGTGTTACACTCCCTGTCGGGTATAGACAGGGAGGTGATCCTGGTGAGCCCTAAGAGTGACTCCCGTCGCCAATCTTATTGTGCGAACGGGTTCCTAACCGGTCATGCGATGGGTACTGAAGGTACCCGACCAGTCTAGTGCGGGGGGTATAGATATACCCGCGGCACTAGTACGCGGCTGTGGAGGGAAGACTGTCACCGGGGCTGACGAGGGAAGCCCCCAAGGCCAGCGATCCGGGACCCGTCCAACTTTCGTCTAGCCCTGAAGGGGATAGACGGGTGCGTTGGGTCTGCACCCACTCGGCTTCGTTGGCACCGTTAAGGTATCCACCGAGTGACCACGAAACTGTGGATTTGCCCTGAAGGGGCCACAACACAACACACGTTTTTGACGATGATTCTGACGAATCAAAATACCACTGTCTTGCGAACAAGACAGTACGGTATTAGACTGAATCCGACCAAGAAACAAGAAGTCCGAATTTTGCGATTTAAATAAATTTAAATCGCAAAATAGCGGAGAGTAGTCGGGGCGACTACGCAGCGTGGCGCACGGAGCACAACTGACGGGCGAACGAGCGGCGGGCGGTGGAGGGGATACGCGCAGCGGAGCGGCAGCGTAACGACCTTCCAAGGCGGGCGTCGAGCGTAGGATGAGTTTGTTTTCCAAACTGATTCGGCCCTATATTTATACTATACGTGGAGCTCAGCGGGGCGGGGGGACAGAAACGGGAGGCGCGCGGGGGGAGTCGAGCCGCGCTCGTCGCTGGTTGGTCAGTTCGACGATGTCTCTTAAAGTTGTTTGTTTATTTCGTAAAATAGAATTTGCTTGACTACTGAACCTAAGCATGTTATAATAATCAAAATGTTAGATTCCAGTATCCTATAATATTGACGATGAGCGTTTGACTCAGAAAATACCGTAACAGTACAGTGTATTCAGTTTAAAAAAAAAAAAAAAAAAAAAAATGCATTGTGACTTAGGTTCAGGTTAGGTTCGGTTAGGTAACGCACTCGTTACCGACCTAACCTAACTTAACCTAACCTAACCTAAACCTAAGCTAACCTGATAATGTGTTAAATGTGTATATGTATGAGACTAACTAAGTATATAATTTATAAGTAAGTAAGTAAGTAAGTAAGTAAGTAAGTACTTATGTGAACCAAAGGAATATAGAGATAATTGTATGTTGTGTAACGTAAGTATTTTTCTAGTTTGATTAATAATCATCGGTAGGTAGGTAGGTAGGTAGGTAGGTAGGTAGGTAGGTAGGTAGGTAGGTAGGTAGGTAGGTAGGTAGGTAGGTAGGTAGGTAGGTAGGTAGGTAACGTTTTTTGTGACGTCTGATATAAAGAAACATTTTCATTCTGATACATATGTGGCCCTGAAAAGGGCCTTTTATGTGAACGCACAGCCACAGCCACAGACACGCTGCACTGCACGAAGGCAGTCTACGTGTAGGGCGAAGTGTGTTGTGTGACGTCAGCAGCAGCAGTTCTAAGCGCGTTCGCCTCGGATCCTGCGCGCCAACTGGATGTCCTTGGGCATGATGGTGACGCGCTTCGCGTGAATCGCGCACAGGTTGGTGTCTTCGAAGAGACCGACGAGGTAAGCTTCGCTAGCCTCCTGCAGCGCCATAACAGCGGAGCTCTGGAAACGGAGATCGGTCTTGAAGTCCTGTGCGATCTCACGCACGAGACGCTGGAACGGAAGCTTGCGGATCAGCAGTTCGGTACTCTTCTGGTAGCGACGAATCTCACGGAGGGCCACAGTGCCGGGCCTGTAGCGATGAGGTTTCTTAACGCCGCCGGTGGCCGGTGCGCTCTTGCGCGCGGCCTTGGTGGCGAGCTGTTTCCTCGGCGCCTTACCACCGGTGGATTTACGAGCGGTCTGCTTAGTACGCGCCATTGCAAAGAAACAATACACACAGAACGACAGTAAAATCAACTGAAAAATCTATAGATACACGCAACGGACGCGCGCGGATCTACTCACTTCGAACGTACGAGAGAGAATAAAAACGTGCGTTTTTTTTTTTTTTTGACGCTGACTTCTCGTAGTTAGCCCGAAGGCTTTCACTACTTAACCGGACTTTTCCTGCGGATGACTCTAGACGCGAATCTAAGGCCTCCAGCCAGGGGCTTACAAACTAAGGGAAAAACTACAAACTAAGCGACTAAGACCTAAGGGCACCCCCTGTGGGGTTCGGACCTCGGCTTAGGGAGTCACTGGTGGGGGGGATCAGCAAGGGATTGGCTGGATCGGGGGGGTCGTTAACTAGAGGCTCAGCGACGCGGGCTGGCTCATGCAAGGGTCGGGGGGGACTATTAGCTAGTCGAGAGTGTCGCGACGACGGACCTCGGCGGCGAGGTCGGTATGACGGACGTTTCGGTCTAAGTAAGGTGCTGGTGGCCCTATTGCTCTCCTGGAGGAGGGTAATGGGGTCATCAGGGTCGGTTAAAATATGCCGCGGACGGCGGGTCTTGCTAATGCGGGAGGGGATGTAGTTGGCTGCCGCGACAACCAGAGGGTTGCGGTGGGTTGCGGCCCTATCGAAGAAACGCTTGGAGATGCGTTTCATGAATTGGTGGATAGTCGGGAGTTTAAGGTCGAGATGGAGATTAGCATTCCGAACGTACCAAGGCGAACCTGTGGCGTTGCGGAGAAAACGGTTTTGGAGGGTCTGCATCCTATGGACGTGGTGGGGTTTCGCGTGTGCAAAGACTGCACAAGCATAGGTCATGATTGGCCTTATGCACGCGGTATATATGAGCTTTTTGCACCGAAGTGACATTTTGCTCTTTGGATTGAGAACGGGGTGTAACCTACCGAGAGCGAAAGCGGCCCGCGAGCGGACCTTCTTTATGTGCTCAGAGAAGGAGAGATGCTGATCTAAGATCACGCCTAGATATTTGGCTCGCTTCTCCCAAGGGATCTGCTTGCCGAACATGGATAGGGGGGTCGGGGGGCGGGGTTTGAGTCGCGGTTTCGTAAAGAGAACCGCCTGACTCTTGTCGGGGTTGACCTCGATTCGCCATTTCCTGAACCAGTCGGCGAGGTCGTCGACTGCGGCCTGGAGGTAGCGAATCAAGGCGTCTTGACTGCGCCCCGTGAAGTAAATGGCCGTGTCATCTGCGAACAGAGCCAACTGAGCCTTTAAACTTCTGGGGATATCGCTAGTAAATAGCGTAAAAATGAGAGGGGACAAGACAGAGCCCTGAGGGACTCCTGCTCGGATAGGATGGGGGGAGGACAGTGCCCCTTCGATGCGATAGCGAAAGGTGCGGTTCGATAGAAAGTCTCGTAGGATGAGCACGAGACGGTCTGGCACTCCGAGTTGGTACAGCTTGTATAGCAAGCCGTTGTGCCAGACCTTGTCGAACGCTTTCGCTATGTCGAAGAAAACTGCACCCGTGAACATACCGCGTTGAAAACCAACGCTGATATGTTCGACGATACGGTGCACTTGATGGACACACGAGTGTTGGGTTCGAAAACCAAACTGCTCGTTGGGGATGAGGCCCTTTGTCTCGGCGTAATCTCTGAGACGCTTATAAATAAGCCTCTCATAGATCTTGCCGAGTACATTGAGCAAACTGATGGGACGGTAGCTCGAGGGCTCCGCCTTCGGTTTGCCGGGCTTTGGGATGCCAATGACTGTGGCTTCCTTCCAAGCCTGTGGGAAAATGTTATTGCTCAGGGCACCATTGAAGATGGTACACATGAGCATGATCAAGTGCGCGGGGAACAGCTGGAACACCCTATTGGTGATACCGTCTGATCCGGGGGCCTTGCGGGGTTTGAGACCTTTGATGAGCTCGTGCACCTCGTCAGGTGTGACGGGGGGCAAGGGCTCATCTGGGTCCTCAACGGGCGGGAGTGAGGCTCTGCGCTCGACCTCAGCGTCGACCTCAGCGAGGTGATCTGGGTCTACTGGCAGTGAGCTAGGCGAGCATTGTGCCTCGAGGCTGTCGGCTAGGCACTCGGCCTTGTCGGCATCCTCGAATGCAAGTGTCGCATCGGGGCGGATCAGGGGGGGCATTGTGGTGACTTCTTTGGATTTGAGTTTCCTCTGAAGCTCCCAGAATGCCTGGTGGGTCGGTTCTAAATCGCCCAGCATCTTTTCCCAACCGGCGGAACGTAGCTCCTCAATGCGTGTCCTTACAGCACGCTGTAAGTGACGCAAGTGAGCCCTGTTCGCGTCGCAGGGAAAGTTGCTGTAGGCACGAACGGCCGCGTTCTTCTCATTCAGCAGAGCCCGTACATCGTCCGGAAGTTTCCAGCGTTGGTCGCCCAACTCTGGAACTTCCCTTGAACATTCGTTCAAGACCGATTGTACGTGCTCTGTGAATGAGTCGATCGCGGCCGTTGTGTCAGCGATCGAATCGAAGTGATCCGGGATGGAATCTAAGTGAGGGGACGTGGTGGCTTTCAGCTTTTCGCTGACTTTCCTCCAGTCCGTGATCACTTTAGTAGCGGGGGGTTGGGTGGGATCGTGGGAACCTAAGCGGGAGGCCAGGTGCATGACTACCGGCCTATGGTCGGAGTCGAGCTCGGGTATAGCTTCTATAGAATCCAGCCTAAGGCTGATATTCTTAAGAAGAGCTATATCGAGGACGTCTGCGACGTGGGTGGGATCATGGGGGAAATGGGTAGGGGTCATCGGGGCGATGACGTCAAAGTGGAGGGTGGAACAGAGGTTGAACAGGTGTCGTCCTCTGGTCGAGGTCCTGGAACTGTTCCAGGCTGGGTGTTTGGCGTTGAGATCGCCCGCTATTATAACGGACTCGCTCAAGCCAAGAAGTAGATCGAGATCGTCCGTGAGGAGTTGATAGTTCTCCGTCGAGGACTGAGGGGCAAGATAGGCCGATACCAAGGTGATCGGCTGATGACCTGTCATTCCTAAATGACAGATCGAAACTTCTAAACGGGAGAGGGGGGGAGGGTCCATGGGGATGCAGTACAGGGACTTCCTATAATAAATGAGGGTGCCGCCTTTGTGGCAGCGCGTCCTGTCATTGCGAACTAAGCGATAGTTGGCAATTTTCGGGTCGCGATGATTCGGTTTAAGGAAGGACTCTTGGATGAGTAGAATGTCTAATTGATGGTCGCGGAGGAAAGTGGCGATCTCATCACGTTGGTTGAGTATGCCATTGGCATTGAAAAAACCTAACTTTAGGGATCGGGGTTTGGTTCTCGCTAGTACTCGACTATCCATAATGGGGGGCTTGAGTAGAGAGGGAGACAAGGGCCTGCGTAATCTCCGGATACGCGTTGTAGATGGCCTGGATTTGGAGCAGGTTGCCGGCGCGTGCTGCGTCGACTAGCTCCTGGGCCATACGTTGGGCTCTGGGGGAAAAGAACGTTGTGAACGTACCCGAGATGATGTTAAAAGCATCTAGGGGGTTCACCTTTGCTCCAGATGGGGGTGCTACGGGACGGGGAGCAGGGGGTGCCGGTTTGGCGGCGGGAGCGGCCATGGGCTTAACGGGCTTTGCGGGGGGCGCAGGGGGGGGGGCTGGGGCGTTGGGACGCGGGTCCAATAGCGCAGGGATCCCAGCGGGGGAGGGCTTGGGAGGACCTAATGCAGGGAATGCCTGCATGTGGTTCCCTTGGTTCCAGTGATTCCAGGGGCTGGGTCTCTGGGGACTCAACCTCTCTGGAAGTTTGGAAGAGGGGGCTTCTCTTAGCTGGCGAGCGTTGGCGCGCTTCGCCAGCTTCGAGGAGGAAGACTTCGGGGCCTTGGGGCAGCCCCGGTAGTTGGCGGGGTGGCCGGCCTCTCCACAGAGAACACAGCTGGGTGGCTCTGTGCAGAGGGTTCGGTCTTTGGGACGCGGGCAATCCACTGTTCCGTGGTTCCCCAAGCACTTGACGCACCTGGGGGTTGCAAAGCAGTGGTGCTGAGAGTGCCCGTAAAGCTGGCACCTATGGCATTGACCAATGTTGCTAGTTTTACGGGGCTTCTCAATACGAATGCCCGTGAGGCTGCAGACAGCCTTGATGCGGAATATAGGGTGATGACCCTCAGTGGGAGGGCACACCACTAAGACCAAGTCGTATGCTGGGCCATTTCTGGCCCGGTGCATTCGATGGACCTCATCTACGGGCACGTTTTGTGCCTCGAGGTCGGCCTTGATATCATCCGTGGCGATCTCAACGGGGATCCGTCGGATCACCACCCGGATTTGACGCTCCTCAGGCAGGGCGTATGTGTGGTACGACACATTACGTGCACTGAGGAGTTTTGTCAGGTCACGAAAATCTCGTGACGTTGGGGTCTGGACTTTAATGCCCTGCTGGGTTGAGCGGGCATTAGTGAAGTTGACCCTCTGGTCAACACACCACTTTGAGATCTCGGTCCACTTCGCCTTGTCCTGTACGAATACAGGGGGCGGGGGAGGGATCTTTTTAGCGGTCTTGTTGACCGGAGGGGTGGGGGCAATGTCGCGGGGAGCGACAACCTTTGCGGAGGTTGACGCTTTAGGGGTGGGGATGGACGCGGCGTTAGCCTGCGGGGTGGGGGCACGCGAGGGAGGGGATGCCTCCTCGATCGCGGCGAACTTAGCGGCCGGGGCGGCGCTAGAATTTGTCTTTTTACGCTTGTTTCCCTTGCCATGGGAAACGAGCGTGAAATGTTCCTCGTCAGACGAGGGGGAGGAGACCGAGTCTGCTGCTCGGTTTTCCTCCTCGCCAGAGGAGACCTCTTCGGTGTCCATCGATATGGGCACCTGAGAGCTGGGCACGGGGGGAGACTCTAGGGCGTCGCTAAATGTAGCGACGCTAGTCTCGGGAGTAGCGTCAGCGGCGATGGTCTGCGCTTGGGTAATCAGAGCGCGCTTAGACAAGCGCTTGAACAACCCCTTGAACTCGGGGTCGTCCATGAAAAGCTCGCAGAGCGAGAAAAAACTTTCTCGCTCTTTTGAGCTCCATTCGGAGACCTTCGAGCCCAACATGGTTGGGAAAAGAGGGGACCCTATTCGCTCATCGGAGCGCCTAACAACCTAACAAGCCCTAAACCCCGGGTGGGTGTGCCCGGGGGTGAGTAGCACTCCCTGTCGGGTATAGACAGGGAGGTGTGACCTACTGCGTGAGCCCTAATCTGTGTGTACCGTCGCCAATCTTATTGTGCGACGGGGCCCTAACCGGTCAGTGCGGATGGGTATAGAGATACCCTGACCAGTCTAGTGCGGGGGGTATAGAAATACCCGCGGCACTAGTACGCGGCTGTGAAAGCAAAACTGTCACCGGGACTGACGAGGGAAGCCCCCAAGGCCAGCGATCCGGGACCCGTCCAAACTTTCGCCTAGCCCTGAAGGGGATAGGCGGGTGCGTTGGGTCAGCACCCACTCGGTTTCGTTGACACCGTGAGGTTTCCACCGAGGACCACGAAACTGTGGATTTGCCCAGAAGGGGCCACTACGTTTTAGACGTATCCGAATAAAGAAACAATTTGTCTTGAAAAAGACAGTTTGAGACAATTCACGATCGAAAATAAATTTTCGATCGCCAATTGGGTAGCCGGAGCGACTACGATGCGGAGCGTTGCGCAGCAGACACAACACTGAACGAGCACTTTCACAGCGGCGGAGTGGTGGGGGGCGCGGGCGGCGGAGCGGCGAGCGCGAGAACAACACGTCCGTTCGCTGCGGAGGTCGAGCGTGGAATGTAAAACGTGCTCGTGTTGAATTCGCGACGCCCCCGTCAGAGGGCGCGGCGGGCGGCGCCAGAGCATTGCTCCCTGGCCGCGGAGGGTTCGCGGTGGTCCGCTAAAACGGGCCCCTCACTGTGTTGCCCCTTGGGCAATAGATAGTTTTGGACGCGTTAAAAATAACGCGTCCATGTGAGTGGTTGCTGTGCGTGTCTCTGTAGGCGCGCCGCGACGTTGAGTTAATATCAACGCCGCTTTCTTCACGACATCTTGGCGGTCTGTCCCCGCCAGGTGAGACCCCCGGTTACCCGGGGGAGGCCCGGCGAGAGACGACCAGCGACAAGATGCCGACTCGACGCTCCCACAGAGTAAAGTGCGCGCCCCCGCTTATCCCGTTTTCCAGAGCAAGCCGGTAGCGGTCTAAGCTAAGGGGCAGTATGTGCGTATGGGCGGCATTGTGCTGTGTGACACCGCCCATGTTAACGCGACGCGCGGGCCCGTCCGCGCGCACGTGTGTGTCTTGGCGCCTGTTAAGAGGTGGGTGTCTGATTTCGTTACGTGACATGCCTATATTAACTTAGAACACGCCACGCAGCGAGTGTGTGTTATAAATGTAGAGTTCTGTTTGTCAAGGTAAGCCGCGTGTAACCTGGGTGCGACTTACCCGGGAGTCAAGTCCTGTCATTGTGTCAGTCGTCCCTGACCAGGTCGCGGGGCAGAGGTCTCGCGTCAGGGGGCCGCGTATGCCAGGGCGCGATCTGCTTGACATGCGGCCAATCGGACGCGCCGGCACGCGCGAACATCCCCTTCGCGAGGCGCCGCACATGATCATCCAGGCTCTCGATCCCGAGATCCCGCTGGATGATATCGTTCCTCACGTAGCGAGGAGCGTTCACTATAGTCCGCAGCGCCAGATGTTGTTGGGTGCGGAGCAACTTCCGGCTCGACTCGCTCGTGAGGGCGAACCAAGCGGGAGCGGCGTACGTCAGTACCGGGCGCACGTACATTTTGTACACGCCCAGCTTGACGCGCGCCGGGAGTCGGGACGAGAGCACGGGCCGGAGGAGATAGCGGGCGACTCTCCCCTTGGCAGCGACCTGGCGGACGTGCTGACCCATGGTGAGCCGACGATCGATGGTTACCCCCAGGTACTTGACCCGGGGCGACCACGCGATGTCGGCTCCTTGCAGCTTCAAGGGTGGTGGGTGCTGGACGTGGCCGGTGATCATGGCCTGCGTCTTACCCACGTTCACCGATAGTCGCCATTTGGCGAGCCACTCGGGAAGGAGCTCGAGCGCTCGCTGCATTTTGACGGCCGCGTACTTCGCATTGAGCGAGGTAGCGATGTACGCGGCGTCGTCCGCATACAGCGCGAGCATCACATCCGGAGTGGTGGGGATGTCGTCGGTGTACCGTGAGTAACACGCCGGCGAGACACAGCTGCCCTGCGGTACGCCCGCGAGCACCGGCCTGGCGCTGGATAGCGCCCCATCAACCACCACCCTGAAGGTCCTGTTGGTGAGAAAAGTAGAGACCACTTTAACTACGCGACGGGGCGCGTCGGTGGTGGCCATCTTATAAACGAGGCCCTCATGCCACACGCGGTCGAAGGCCTTCTCCATGTCGAGGAATACTGCAACCGAGTATTCCTTCTTGTTTCTTGCAGCTGCGAGGTGGTGCAGTACCCTCGACAGCTGGAGCGTCGTGCTATGCTCCGCCCGAAACCCGAATTGTTCCGGCCGGGGCGTCACGTGCGGTAGGAGGTGTCGCAGCAGGAGTGCTTCGAACACCTTGGAGACCGTCGGCAGCAGGGTAATCGGCCGATAGCTCTCCGGCTTCAGCACGTTCTTTCCCGCCTTGGGCAGCATTATGACGCGCCCTTCCTTCCAGGACTCGGGGAAGGTGCCGGTGCGCAGTATCGCCGTGAACAGGCGCGCCAGCGCCGCTACCATTCGGTACGGCAGGTGGCGCAGCACTGCGTTGGTGATACCGTCAGCACCGGGGGCCTTCCTGGGCTTCGTCCTCAGGATGGCGCGTCGTACTGCGTTAGGCGAGAAGAAGATCGGCTCTTCATCGGGAGCTATCGGCAATGCGAAGTAGTCTCCCAGGTGTTTCTCGACTGCTGCGACATGGTCTGTGTCGTGAGTCGGGTTTGGGCGGAACTGACGCTCCAGGTGTTCGGCGAAGACCTCCGCCCGGTCCTCCGCTACGTACTTGAGCGCCCCGTCGCTATTCAACAGGGGACGCACCGGGGCTGGGGTGTTCGAGAGCTGGCCGCACAGCTTGTGGATCGACGGCCAGCTGTCCGTCGCTTCTTCAATTCGGTCCTCCCAGCCCGCGGCGGTCTGGGCCTGTAACTCGGCCTTGACCTTTTCCGCGAGACGGTTGAGCTGCGTCTTGAGGGTGGGGCAGCGGAGCTGTTGCCACTGCTTGCGTAGGCGCCTCTTCTCGGCGATCATCCTCGACAGCCGCGGAGGTAGAGGCGGAAGTAGCCCCCTCTCACGCGGCTGTACAGTAGTCGCCGCTTGAAAGGCACTCTGTATGCAAGCAGTGACGTCACACGCCGCCCTGTCAACGTCCGCGGAAGTAGCGATAGGCCGAGTCGGCACAGTGGTCTCTACTTCCTCTGCGAACCGGGTCCAGTCGGTACGTCGACGTGGCGCCAGGGGTTTCAATCGGGTCGGCACACCCGAAAGGACGACGAGTACAGGGTGATGGTCCGACTGTAACTCGTCGTCAATCACGTGCTGCGTGATCTGGCAGTGTAGCCCTCGGTGGACCACAATGTCCAGCACGTCCGGCATGTAGATCTGTGCGTCCGGGTAATGGGTTGGCGTCTCTGGGCCGGACACTGTGTAACCGAAGGCTTCGGCATCAGCTAGAAGCCGTCTTCCCCCGGTATTCGTGCGGCACGAGTTCCACGCCGGGTGCTTGCAATTCAAGTCACCGGCGAGGAGAGTGGGACGCGTAGAGCTAGATATAAGGGCCCGCAACTCAGATGTATCTAAGTGGGTCGCGGGCGGCTTATAACAAGCGTACATATCTATGTCCTCGCCGGCTACGTGCAGCTGTACACCCAGCGCGTAAAACGTGCCGAGTGACGGCGAGGGGAGCTCTTGGTGGACGACTCTTCGCCTTACCAGTACCGCCAGACCACGGTAATTCTGGTGAGCCGACCGCTCGTCCTGTCTATAAACGAGATACCCCGGGAATCTGATCCTGTCCCCGGGGCCCAGCAGCGTCTCGCTTATTAACGCCACGTCGACGTCCTGTTCCCTCAGGAGGTGGCGAAGGGGGGCGACCTTGTCCCGAAGGCCGCGGGCGTTCCAGTGGATCACCCTCAACGGCCTAGCCATGGTACAGGGTGAGCAACTTGGCCAGACCGTCGAGGATGACGGTCTCTACATTTTGGCCCTGCCTGATGGCCTTGATTAGGTCCATCAGCAGCTGGATAGCACAGGCCGTGAAGTCGCTCCTGGTGGTGCCAGGAGTCCGAGTGGTGGTACGTGGCGGTGCGGCGTGGGCGTCGACGTCGGCAGCGCCGCGACTCGGATTGGGCTCGGGGTATTTTAATATCTTCTTATTTTTCTTCGTCTTAACCGGTCGCGGCGCCGTGCCGGCGCTGGTGGTGGGCACCACCTCCTCGGCCTGTGCCCCGCTGGTGGCAGGGCCAGCCCTCGGGACAACTGGTTTATCGGTCGTTGTGGTCGCCGCGGGGGGTTTGGGCTTCTTGCCTTTTCCTTTTCCCCCGCGCCTCTTCTTCCTCCGCCTAGTGGAGGATGGCTGCGTATTTCTAGGCGTGGGCCCGTTGGCCGCCGCCATCAGAGATGATGCGCCCGGTGGCCCTTCTGGCTCCACCTGCCTCTCGGTGGCCGCCAAGGGCCGGCGTGTGGAGGCGGATCTGGCGGCGGTCCCCGCCCGCCTGTTGCGTATTTCGGCCTGGTAGGCGGGGCACTTTATGTTGCACGCGGGGTGCGGGCCACCACAATTTATGCAGGTGGCCGGCTCTTCCCGCGGGCGTGGGCAGTCTCTTGCAGTGTGCTCGCCCCCGCATCGCACACAGGCGAGCGGGCGGTGACACTGGTGCGAGCTGTGACGAAACTGCTGGCACCGGTGGCACTGAGCGGGCCCACGCTTCCCACGCCAGGCCTCGATTTTAACACCCCGCATCATTATGAAGATGGAGGTGTCATATATGGCCCGGACATCTGGGGTTTTCTTCAATATCGCGTGGAACGCGCAGCCGGGTCTTCCTTGCGCGCCCTTAATATGGCGCACGTACTCCGGCTGGTATCCCAGCGCACGCAGCTCATCCTCAATCTCCTGAGGGTCGGTATCTGCCGGCAGCCCCCTAATGGCCACCTTCATGTTTTTATCCGCTGGTAGCGAGTAGGCGAACCAGGCGACGCCCTCTTCTTTTTCCAGGCCCGTCAGGTACCGCTGGACCAGCCTATACTCCTCCTCTGAGTCGGGGGTGAAACGTACCCCACCCCCGTAAGGACGAGCGTTAGGTGGCCGGCCCAGCTTGGCAGCGATGGCCCGGAAATGTGTTGCCCAGTTCGGCAACTTCTCCACTACCAGCGGAGGATATCTGAGTTTTTTAACTTTCTTACCTGCTGCTGGAGCCGTCGTCGTTGCGGCCCCGGAGGCAGCGGTGGCAGCAGGTGTGGTGGCAGGTGTGGCAGGGGGCCGCGCAGCGGTGCTGGACCCGGTTTCTCTGCCTCGGATGGATGCAGTTGGTGAGGGCGTAAGGCGCGCCGCGTCGGCAAAGGTGGGCGACGCGGGCGTGTCCCGACCCCGCGGCGCGCTATCGCGCTGTGGCCGCGGCGGGTCGAGGCAGTACCTTTTCGCCTCCTCCATGTTGTCCCCCGAACTCCTTCTTCTTCGGTGTCGCTGGGGCTTCGGGTCCAGTTGGAACTCGAAGCCGAACCCCAGCGATGGCGTAGGTGAGAAGGCCGGGGTAGTCGCGTCGGCCTCCGCCTCTCCCACGTAGGGCCGCTGGCCGGATCGCGGCGTCGTATCGTATGACACGTCGCCGCGACCGGAGGCGGCCGAGCCCGCAGACGCCAGCGACATGCTCGATCCCGCATGGGACGAGCACGCCGACATCATAGCGGGCGAGTCGAAGGCGGAGGCTCGCGGTGGAGCGGGCGAGTCTGGTGCGTAAGGCACCGCTCGCACCGGGCGGCTGTGTGGCCCCGTGCTGGCCGGGCGCTCCTGCTCCCTCGACGCGCTTGGTCCCGCTGGCAAGAAGCGGGGGTCCAACGCGGAGGTGCGAGGAGCTGGGCCAGCACGAGACGGCGTCGGTGCTGGTACAGGCGGGGCGCCGCTGTGCGCCGGCGGCGAAGTAAATCGCGGCGGCGGCGCAGCGGGGCGCGCAGGTGGCGCGCGGGGGCGCGCGGAGGTCGCGGTGGGGTGCGCAGGTGGCGCGGTGGCGCGCACACCGTGCGCGGACTGCGCGTGGGACGCGCCGGAGCGCGCAGCAGGCGCGGCTGGGTACGCCGTAGGCGCATGATGCGCCGTGGGCGCAGGGTGCGTGGGCGACGCGGCGGAGCGCCCAGTAGGCGCGGTCCGCGCGGCCGGCGCAGCGGGGCGCACGGGCGGCGCGGCGGAGCGCCCACTCGGCGCAGCGGGGCGCACGGGAGCGGGCACGCGCGCGGGCGGCGCTGCGGTGCGCGCTGGGTCGCGGCCCGAACCGGCGGCAGGACCCGGGGCCTGGATAGGCACCGGGCGAAACGCCGCGGGGCGGACGGCCACAGCGTGGTGCCGGCCCGACGACGGTGTAGGCGCAGCGCGCGCAGGCGCCAGCGTCGTCGACGGGCCCGCAGTCGCAGCGGCGCTCGTTGCCCCTCCTCCTCTTCCTCTTCGGGGGTCTTCCCCCCCTCCTCTTCTCGGTGCGGCCAGCGGCGCACCGGACGACGCGGCGCCGATGTTCGGCAGCGACGTCGCCCGGTCCAACGCCGGACGCTCCTCTTCCTCCTCCGTTGTCCCGGCATCGCGGCCCAATGAGCCGCGCTTGCCGGGCTTAGGCATCACGGGGGCGTAGGCCTCCCGCGACCGCTGCGGCGGCGATCCGCCGGGCAGCGAGCCTCCGCTCGTGTCGCCCCAGGTGCCGGCTGGTCCCTGGATCGACACGTGCGGAAGTGGTTAAAAACTGAGCACTGAAAGCACTAGTGCGGTCCGCGCAGGAATGGGCAGTGCGTGTGGGATAGCACTGCCTTGGCCACTGAGCCAATCCTGTAAAACGTGCGCGGTAGGTCGACGTATTTATAGTGTACGCAACATAGCGGACAGGAGAGCGCGCGCGCCCGCCCGCCCGCCCGCCCGCTCCTGCGCGCCATCTTTAGTACAACGAGCTTACTAATATTGTATGTTTATAAAACAGCAAAATAGAATTCTTATAATTATTTATCATAATAATATTAATTATTATTATTTGAAACCTAAGATTGTGAGTGCATCATTTATACGACAAATCTGACAGTGTACCTAGATTTCAGATTAACTTACATACCGGACAATACAGAGTATTATGTACCTACATAACATTCGAATTTTTATAGAATGCCATTTACTGATTCTGTGTAATATGTGTTTTAATGATTTGGATTTGTTATTAAAGAGTTTTTCTATGTAAAGACACTGCTACTTTGCTTGTATCTTAATTCGCTATCGTTAACGCGGGAATTTTTCTGAGAATGTAGTAACCTATTTGTTGATGCATTTGCAAAGTTAATTTCGTCTAACTAATTAACTAACTAACTAACTAACTAACTAACTAACTAAGTAAGTAAGTAAGTAAGTAGGTAGGTAGGTAGGTAGGTAGGTAGGTAGGTAGGTAGGTAGGTAGGTAGGTAGGTAGGTTCATTCATACGATTCGTCTCTATCTATGATACAAACTTAGTTAGTTAGTTAGTTGTTGTATTTACGTACTTTCGCAGGAAACGTACTGTCGAAGCGGTAAGAGTGTAAGTATTGGTAGTAAGTACAGTAGGTAGGATTCGGGTGGGTGGGTACCTAGTTAGGTAGGTAGGGTTGTTGTTTGTTTAACGTTTGACTGTCATCTGATATAAAGAAACGTGAATTTAATCACATGAACATTTTTGTGGCCCTGAAAAGGGCCTTTTGTTTTGACTCCTGTCTGTCATCGCCATCCCACGGCGTGCGTTGCGTGCGCGTCCAGGCTTTTGTAGTGGTTTGCTCGTAGCACGTGCATCGTGCGCGTCACGTACGTACATACACGACACACACACGGAACCTGGTAGGTTACACATGTGTGTATGTATGCACATTACGATGACACTAACACAATTAACACGCACCACAGTCAACAATACACACGAACAAGCGCACTGGGTTCTAACACTGTACACAAACACGAGGCGGCGGCGGCGTTGAGACTGAGAGTCGGCGGCTCTTGGTAGCCTACCGACCGCTCACTTGGAGCTGGTGTATTTGGTGACGGCCTTGGTGCCTTCACTGACGGCGTGCTTGGCGAGCTCGCCGGGCAGCAGGAGCCTGACGGACGTCTGCACCTCCCTGGACGTGATGGTCGACCTCTTGTTGTAGTGGGCGAGGCGGGAAGCTTCGGCGGCGATACGCTCGAAGATGTCGTTCACGAACGAGTTCATGATAGACATGGCCTTGCTGGAGATACCGGTGTCGGGGTGCACCTGCTTCAGCACCTTGTAGATGTAGATGGCGTAACTCTCCTTCCTCTTGTGCTTCTTCTTCTTCTTGTCGGTCTTGGAGATGTTCTTCTGGGCTTTGCCAGACTTCTTGGCGGCTTTACCACTTGTCTTGGGCGGCATTATGAGATTGTTAATGAATACACGTGCTACCGGAACGGAGTTCAGTCGCAGTATAAAACAGTTTGCTCGTGTAGGAATTCGCGGCGCCCCCGTCAGGGGGCGCGGCGGGCGGCGCCAGAGCATTTGCTCCCTGGCCGCGGAGGGTGCACGGTGGCCCGCTAAGACGGGCCCCTCAATGTGTTGCCCATTGGGCTTTAGAAATATTGAACGCGTTAATATTAACGCGTCCATGTGAGTGATTGCTATTTGTGTCTCTGTAGGCGCGCCGCGACGTTGAGTTACTATCAACGCCGCTTTCTTCACGACATCTTGGCGGTCTGTCCCCGCCAGGTGAGACCCCCGGTTACCCGGGGGAGGCCCGGCGAGAGACGACCAGCGACAAGATGCCGACTCGACGCTCCTACAGAGTAGAGTGCGCGCCCCCGCTTATCCCGTTTTCCAGAGCGAGCCGGTAGCGGTCTAAGCTAAGGGGCAGTATGTGCGTGTGGGCGGTAGTGTACTGTGTAACACCGCCCATGTTAGCGCGGCACGCGGGCCCGTCCGCGTGCGCGTGTGAGTCTGGGTGCCTGCTTAGAGGTGAATGTCTGATTTACGTTACGTGACATGCCTATATTAACTTAGGACACGCCACGCAGCGGATGCATGTAGTGTATGTGGAGTGCTATTTGATACAGGTAAGCCGCGTGTAGCCTGGTTACGGCTTACCTGGGAGTCAATCCGGTGATGGTGTCAGTCGCCCCTTACCAGATCGCGGGGCAGAGGTCTCGCGTCGGGGGGCCGCGTATGCCAGGGCGCGATCTGTTTGACATGAGGCCATTCAGACGCGCCGGCACGCGCGAACATCCCCTTCGCAAGGCGCCGCACATGGTCATCCAGGCTCTCGATCCCGAGATCCCGCTGGATGACATCATTCCTCACGTAGCGAGGAGCGTCAACTATGGTCCGCAGCGCCAAGTGTTGTTGGGCGCGGAGCGTTTTCCGGCTCGACTCGCTCGTGAGGGCGAACCAAGCGGGGGCGGCGTACGTCAGTATCGGGCGTATGTACAACTTGTACACGCCCAACTTGACGCGCGCCGGAATTCGCGACGAGAGCACGGGCCGGAGGAGATAGCGGGCGACTCTCCCCTTAGCCGCGACCTGGCGGACGTGCTGACCCATTTTGAGCCGACGATCGATGGTGACCCCCAGGTACTTGACCCGGGGCGACCACTCGATGTCGGCTCCTTGTAGCTTCAAGGGTGGTGGGAGGGACACATGGCCGGTGATCATGGCCTGCGTCTTACCCACGTTCACCGAAAGCCGCCATTTGGCGAGCCACTCGGGAAGGAGCTCAAGCGCTCGCTGCATCTTGACGGCCGCGTACTTCGAGTTCATCGAAGTAGAGATATACGCGGCGTCGTCCGCATACAGCGCGAGCATCACGTCCGGAGTGGTGGGGATGTCGTCGGTGTAACGCGAGTAACACGCCGGCGAGACGCAACTGCCCTGCGGTACGCCCGCGAGCACCGGCCTGGCGCTGGAAAGCGCCCCATCGACCACCACCCTGAATGTCCTGTTGGAGAGAAAAGTAGAGACCACTTTGACGACGCGACGGGGCGCGTCGGTGGTGGCCATCTTATATACCAGGCCCTCGTGCCACACACGGTCGAAGGCCTTCTCCATGTCGAGGAATACTGCTACCGCGTACTCCTTCTTGTTCATCGCTGCTGCGAGGTGGTGCAGTACCCTCGACAGCTGGAGCGTCGTGCTGTGCTCCGCCCGGAACCCGAACTGTTCTGGGCGCGGCGTCACGTGCGGTAGGAGATGTCGCAGCAGGAGTGCTTCGAACACCTTGGAGACTGTCGGCAGCAGAGTGATCGGCCGATAGCTCTCCGGCTTCAGGACGTTCTTTCCCGCCTTCGGCAGCATTATGACGCGCCCTTCCTTCCACGACTCGGGGAAGGCGCCGGTGCGCAGTATCGCTGTAAACAGGCGCGCCAGCGCCGCTACCATACGGTACGGCAGGTGGCGCAGCACTGTGTTTGTGATACCGTCCGCACCGGGGGCCTTCCTGGGCTTCGTCCTCAGGATGGCGCGTCGTACTGCGTTGGGCGAGAAAAATATCGGCTCTTCATCGGGAGCTATCGGCATCGCGAAGTAGTCCCCGAGGTGTTTCTCGACTGCTGCGACATGGTCTGTGTCGGTAGTCGGGTTTGGGCGGAACTGACGCTCCAGGTGCTCGGCGAAGACCTCCGCCCGGTCCTCCGCTACATATTTAAGCGCCCCGTCGCTGTTCAGCAATGGACGCACCGGGGCTGGGGTGTTCGTTAGCTGGCCGCAGAGTTTGTGAATCGACGGCCAACTGTCTGTCGTCTCGTCGATTCGTTCCTCCCAGCCCGCGGCGGTCTGGGCCTGCAACTCGGCCTTGACCTTCTCCGCGAGACGGTTGAGCTGCCTCTTCTGTGTAGGACACCTCGATTGCTGCCACTGCTTGCGAAGGCGCCTTTTCTCGGCGATCAACCTAATCAACCGCGGAGGTAGAGGCGGTAATAGCCCCCGCTCCCGCGGCTGCTCGGTGGTCGCCGTTTGAAAAGCGCGTTGGATGCAAGCAGTGACGTCGCGAGCCGTCCTGTCCACGTCCGCGGAAGTAGTCATAGGCCGAGTCGGCACCGTGGTCTCTACTTCCTCTTGGAACTGGGTCCAGTCGGTACGTCGACGTGGCGCCAGGGGTTTCAAACGGGTCGGCACACCCGAAAGGACGACGAGCACCGGGTGATGATCCGAGTTCAGCTCGTCGTCGATCACATGCTGCGTGATCTGACAGTGTAGCCCTCGATGGACCACAATGTCCAGCACGTCCGGCATGTAGGAGACTGCGTCTGGATAGTGTGTTGGCGTCTCTGGGCCGGACACTGTGTAACCGAAGGCTTCGGCATCAGCTAAGAGCCGTCTTCCCCCGGTATTCGTGCGGCACGAGTTCCACGCCGGGTGCTTGCAGTTCAAGTCACCAGCGAGGAGAGTGGGACGCGTAGAGCCGGATATAAGGGCCCGCAACTCAGATGTGTCTAAGTGGGTCGCGGGCGGCTTATAGCAAGCGTACATATCTATGTCCTCGCCGGCTACGTGCAGCTGTACACCCAGCGCGTAAAACGTGCCGAGTGACGGCGAGGGGAGTTCTTGATGGACGACTCGTCGCCTTACCAGTACCGCCAGACCACGGTAGTTCTGATGTGCCGACCGCTCGTCCTGTCTGTAAACGAGATATCCCGGGAATCTAATCCTATCCCCGGGACCCAGCAGCGTCTCGCTTATCAACGCCACGTCGACGTCCTGTTCCCTCAGGAGATGTCGGAGAGGGGCGACCTTGTCCCGAAGGCCGCGGGCATTCCAATGGATGACCCGCAACGGCCTAGCCATGGTAAAGGGTGAGTAATTTGGCCAGGCCGTCCAGGATCACCGTCTCAACTTCCTGGCCCTGCCTAATGGCCTTAATAAGGTCCATTAAAAGCTGTATGGCGCAGGCCGTAAAGTCTTTATGTTTGGTATGTTTGGTGGTGGGCGTCTTGGTGGGGGCGCCGGCAGCGCCGCCACTCGTACTGGGCTCGGGGTACTTCTTCATCTTTCGTTGTGTGGCCGGTCGTGGCGCTGTGCCGGCGCTAGTGGTGGGTGGACCCACCTCCACGGCCTGCGCCCCGCTGGTGGCAGGGCCTGCCCTCGGGACAGCTGCGGTGGTGGTAGTGGTCTCGGTCGCCGCGGGGGGTTTGGGCTTCTTGCCTTTCCCTTTCTTTCCCCCGCGCCTCTTCTTCCTCCGACCTGAGGAGGTCTGCGCATTTCGTTGTGTGGGCCCGTTGGCCGCCGCCATCAGCGACGTGCCCTGGGGCCCTTCTGGCTCCACATCTGTGTGCCTTTCGGTGGCCGCAGTGGGCCGGCGTGTTTGGGCGGAAGTGGCGGCGGTCCCCGCCCGCCTGTTCCTTATCTCCGCTTGGAAGGCGGGGCACTTGATGTTGCACGCGGGGTGCGGGCCACCGCAGTTGATGCAGGTGGCCGGCTCCTCCCGCGGGCGCGGGCAGTCGCGTGCCGTGTGCTCGCCTCCGCATCGCACACAGGCGAGCGGGCGGTGACACAGGTGCGAGCTGTGTCTAAACTTTTGACACCTGTGGCACTGAGCGGGCCCACGTTTCCCGCGCCAGGCCTCTATCTTCAC
The DNA here is from genome assembly GCA_932294355.1 of Aporophyla lueneburgensis. NCBI lineage: Eukaryota > Metazoa > Arthropoda > Insecta > Lepidoptera > Noctuidae > Aporophyla > Aporophyla lueneburgensis. Next base: position 11,327,325 of record OW028763.1, read on the forward strand.
GCCCCGCATGTACATAAATACGGTCGTGTCGTAGATGGCCCGGACGTCCGGGGTCTTCTTTAGGATCGCGTGGAACACGCAGCCGGGTCGTCCTTGCGCGCCCTTTATGTGGCGCACATACTCCGGCTGGTATCCCAGCGCGCGCAGTTCCTCCTCAATCTCCCCGGGATCGGTGTCCGCAGGCAGCCCCCTTATGGCCACCTTTAGATTCCGTTCCGCTGGCAGAGAGTAGGCGAACCAGGCGACGCCGCTGTCCTTTTCCAGGCCGGTTAGGTAACGTTGGACCAGCCTGTATTCCTCTTCGCTGTCGGGGGTGAAACGAACACCCCCGCCAAAAGGTCGAGCGTTTGGAGGCCGGCCCAACTTCGCGGCGATGGCCCTAAAGTGCGTCGCCCAGTTGGGTAGTTTCTCCACTACCAGCGGTGGGTAGCGAAGCTTCTTATTTTTAATAGGCTTACCCTTGTTGTCCCCTGTTGTCGCGGGCTCCTGGGCTGCGGTGGCTGCAGTAGATGTGGTGGCAGGGGTGGTGGGGGGCTGCGCAGCGGCGCTGGACCCAGTCGCTCTGCCTCGGGTAGTTGCAGTAGGAGAAGGCGGCGTGTGGCGCGCCGCGTCCGCAAACGTGGGCGACGCCGGTGTACCCCGACCCCGCGGCGCGCTGTCGCGCTGTGGCCGCGGCGGGTCGAGGCAATATCGCTTCGCCTCCTCCTGGTCGCCTCCCGAACTTCTCCGTCTTCGGTGTCGCTGGGGCTTCGGGTCGAGTTCGAATTCGTAGCCGAACCCCAGCGATGGCGTCGGCGAAAAGGCCGGGGTGGCCGCATCGGCCTCCGCATCTCCCACGTTGGGCCGCTGTCCGGATCGCGGCGTCGTATCGTATGACACGTTGCTGCGACCGGAGGCGGCCGAGCCCGCGGACGCCAGTGACATGCTCGATCCCGCATGGGACGAGCACGCCGACATCATCGCGGGCGAATCAAAGGCGGAGGCTCGCGGTGGTGCGGGCGAGTCCGGTGCGTATTGCACCGCTCGCACCGGGCGGCTGTGTGGCCCCGTGCTGGCCGGGCGCTCCTGCTCCCTCGACGCGCTTGGTCCCGCTGGCAAGAAGCGGGGGTCCAACGCGGAGGTGCGAGGAGCTGGGCCAGCACGAGACGGCGTCGGTGCTGGTGCAGGCGGGGCGCCGCTGCGCGCCGGCGGCGAAGTAAATCGCGGCGGCGGCGCAGCGGGGCGCGCGGGCGGCGCGCGGGGGCGCGCGGAAGTCACGGTGGGGTGCGCAGGTGGCGCGGTGGCGCGCACACCGTGCGCGGACTGCGCGTGGGACGCGCCGGAGCGCGCAGCAGGCGCGGCTGGGTGCGCCGTAGGCGCATGATGCGCCGTGGGCGCAGGGTGCGTGGGCGACGCGGCGGAGCGCCCAGTAGGCGCGGTCCGCGCGGCCGGCGCAGCGGGGCGCACGGGCGGCGCGGCGGAGCGCCCACTCGGCGCAGCGGGGCGCACGGGAGCGGGCACGCGCGCGGGCGGCGCTGCGGTGCGCGCTGGGTCGCGGCCCGAACCGGCGGCAGGACCCGGGGCCTGGATGGGCACCGGGCGAAACGCCGCGGGGCGGACGGCCACAGCGTGGTGCCGGCCCGACGACGGTGTAGGCGCAGCGCGCGCAGGCGCCAGCGTCGTCGACGGGCCCGCAGTCGCAGCGGCGCTCTTTGCCCCTCCTCCTCTTCGGGGGTCTTCTCCCCCCCCTCTTCTTGGCGCGGCCAGCGGCGCACCGGACGACGCGGCGCCGATGTTCGGCAGCGACGTCGCCCGGTCCAACGCCGGACGCCCCTCTTCTTCTTCAGCAGTCCCGGCATCGCGGCCCAATGAGCCGCGCTTGCCGGGCTTCGGCATCACGGGGGCGTAGGCCTCCCGCGACCGCTGCGGCGGCAAGCCGCCGGGCAGCGAGCCTCCGCTCGTGTCGCCCCAGGTGCCGGCTGGTCCCTGGATCGACACGTGCGGAAGTGGTTAAAATCTGGAGCACTTAAAAGCACTGGTGCGGTCCGCGCAGGAATGGGCAGTGCGTGTGGGATAGCACTGCCTTGGCCACGGAGCCAATCCTAAAACAGTTTGCGCTTTCAACAGTTGTATTTATACTAACGCTCGCGGCTGACAGTCGCGGCAAGCGGTGAGAGAATCGACGCAGCGGCGGACCAATCACAACGCTCACGAGCCAGAGTGTAGATCGAGCGCGGGGAGAGGGGATGGCTGAGAGGGGAGTCCGGGGGGAGGGGGGGGGGGGGGGTTTGCTCGGCGTTTCGTCAGTATTGAAAACGTAAACGAAAATAATTTCAATTGGTTAAACTATAATTATAACTACTACCTACCTACCTATATAATATTAATTAATAACATTAGATTACAACTAACTACTAACATATAATTTAATTATTTTTTTTTTTATTTTTTTATTAACGTATTTTCATTTCGGTAAGTAAGATATTTTGATGTAGGTATCATTATTGGTGGTAATAATAATAAAATTACCTACTCAAAAGGTATCGAAACCTTTTCCTGATCACGTTATTCAGTTAAATTATCATATTTGTCTTTGTTAATAAAACGGGAGTCAGGTGTTGTAGGCGGGGGTGACGGTGTTCCCTTGACGAAAGAGTGAAATTAAACCAGTCAGAATGTCGTAATAATTGAGTATATTTGGCACACATAAAATTACACAGAAATCACTACAAATGGTTGTAAAAGAGTACACAGCACACAATATAAAATACAATCAGAATAAGCAGTACACATAATTAAATCCTAGCTATATTACACTTGAAGACTGGCTAACTAGATATAGGGTACATCGCGACTAAGCAGTGGACAGCGGAGCCACTTACTTCACAAACACTACGTGGTAACTTGATGATTCATGTAAACTTGTAAAAATACTAATCCAAAAATAGACGCTCGGCCCTTTTATAACTTTTGTTGCCTACCGCAAGTAGCGTATACATTTCTTTACTTTGATTAGCCGCTCCGCCAATTGAGAGCGAGAAAAATGGACTTTCCCTAAGGTGCAGGTTTCGACTTGTCGAGAATTTCAAAACACGTGTAAGCGAGTTCAAGGTTTCTGCTTTCTTATTGGATTAACAATGTGGCTCGTCCTATTGGACATACGCTACTTTCAAAATCGTGTACGAACTACATAAGGTATTTTAGGTATATTCATACCTACTCACAGCTAATTAGTGCTTTACAATAAATGAGTTAGATAACTATAAGCTAATTAGTTTTATACAAACATAACACAGGCATTACAGACTAATTAGATTCCAACAGGTTATTGTTACAGGTAATTGCAGGTTAATTAGAATTCAAAAGGTCAAGACAATGGTAATACAGCTGATTATAAACATACATCGGTATTTACTTAAGTATCTTCATGGAAATCTACTACTTTTATTAAAGAACAGTATAGGTATTTGTTTAGGTATTTTACAGAGGCTATACCGGAGTTACCGAATACAATAGCGAGGAGATATTAATGTTAAAAGTTAGTTAGTCTCATAGGGCGTCGCCCAAAACAATAAAGAAACATAAATACTAACTATAGCTTGTTTTATTGAGCTTCGCCTACATTCCACCCCCTGTAACAGGGTTCAACCGACTTACAATTCTTGGTCTGTGGGAAGCACAATAATCTTCGCTACGGGTCGACGTAGGACCCCATTTACAGTCTTAACATCTACTACACGGATAATACCATCGTGTCCATGATACACAGCTTTGATGAGACCTTTGGTCCACGCACTTCGCGGTCTATTATTGTCCACAATCACTACTACGTCACTGATACGTACGTTCGGCACATTGTTTAACCACTTTTCCCGACGTTGGAGCGTAGGCAGGTACTCTCGCAGCCAGCGCCGCCAGAACATGTCGGCGAGCGCGTTCACGCGCCGCCACTGCCGGCGAGAGTCGATGTCTTCGGCGTCGCTCGATGCAAACGGAGTACTCCCGGACGCAGTGCCCAGGAGTAGATGGTTCGGCGTCAGGACCACGGGCTGGTCGTGGTCGTCGTTCACGTAGCTCAGTGGCCGGCTGTTTACGATCAGCTCGGCTTCGGTGAGGAGGGTGTAGAGGACCTCCTCACGAGGGGCACGCTCCTTGAGCGTACTGCGAAGTGCGTTCTTCACGGATCTCACCAGGCGCTCCCAGCAGCCACCCATGTGTGGGGCCGCCGGGGGATTGAAGTGCCATTCGATGCCACGGTGAATGGCCTCGGCCCTTATCTGACCTTGGTTGAGGTCTTTCAGGGCTGCTCGAAGCTCGGTATTGGCCCCGATGAAGTTGGTACCCTGGTCAGAGTACAGATGTGCTGGTTGCCCGCGGCGCGCTATGAGGCGCCGCAAGGCTAGTATGGCGGAGTCGGCGCTTAGGGAAGCGGCCAACTCAAGGTGGACGGCGCGTGTAGTGAGGCAGGTGAATAGGGCACCCCACCTCTTCTCGCGCCGTCGCCCGATTGCGACCTCCATCGGGCCGAAGTAGTCCACCCCCACTCGCACAAAGGCTCGTCTGGATGGTTCCAGCCTTGCGAGCGGCAGGTCACCCATCTTCGGTGGCGCGGGCTTGGCTCGGCAGACGCGACAGAGTTGGCAGTTGGCAACCACTGTCTTCACTGAGGTTCTGATTTTAGTGACCCAGTATTTTTCCCGTAGATTGTTGACGACGGTCTCGTGGTTGGCGTGCAGAGCCATCGCATGGTAATGAGCGATTAGCTTTCTTGTCAGAGGATGGCGGCCCTCCAGGATAATAGGGTGCCGCTCGCCAAACGTGAGCACCTCACAGGCACTCAGGCGCCCTCTCACTCGTAGCAACCCGTCGTCGGCTAGCATGGGGTCGAGAGCCTTGATGCTGCTGCTGCTGGGAACGGGCAGGCCTTTAAGGATGGTGGCCCGCTCGCTTTGAAAGCTTTCTTCTTGACACAGCCTCAACAGGCTGTTGTGAGCATCTTCTAGGTCTCGCTGACACAGCTCCGTAGTCGACCGACGTTTACGACATCGGCCGCTGAAGATGAGCACGCGCGCCATGACACGCTGAATGCGCGTCCACGATGAGTAGCGCTCGTACTCTAGGAGTGGTGCCGCCGGTGCTGCCGCGGCGTGGACCCGCTGGATGCGCTCAAGGTCCGCTTCCGACGCCTCAGCCTCGGGACACGCAGGCCACAGCTCCTGTGGGTTACATAGAAACGAGGGGCCCGAGAGCCACTCCGCGTGGTCATCGGGCCAACACAACCTGGTGGCCTTATCAGCTGGGTTATCCTGTGAAGGTACCCAGCGCCAGTTGCCTCTGTCTGACAGCCTATCTATTTCGGCTAGTCTGTGCGAGACGAATCGTTGAAATTCCTGTGCATCGGAGTTTATCCATTTTAATACAGTCTTGCTGTCGGTCCAAAGGAATTTCTTTTCGATTCGTATACCTAACTCTTTGTGGGCAGTGTCTGCTATACGACAGGCTAACACGGCTGCTTGTAACTCTAGCCTGGGAATGGATACTACTTTTTGTGGAGCTACTCGCGCTTTCCCTAGTAACATAACCGATTCCCTCTTTCCTTCAGAGTTAGAGCCCACTAGGTATACTACTGCGGCGTAAGCAAGCTCGCTGGCGTCCCCGAACGCGTGTAATTCTAAATTATCGAGTTTTAACCCGTACCACCGCGGTATTTTTAATTCGTTTAAGCGGTATAAATTATGGAGCCAATTAAACCATACTTTGGCGTCCTTTTCTTTTAAGGGTTCGTCCCATTGTATTCCCGACTTCCATATTCGTTGCATTAATATGCGTGATTGAATTACACACGGGTATAGGAAACCTAGCGGGTCGTAAATCGACATTATCATACTAAGAAATTGTCTTTTAGTGGGCACTAAGCTACCATTTATAATTTCCGGTGGTAGTCTCTTAAATGACAGATCAAAACCTAACTCGTCGTCTTTAGGTGACCATATTAAACCTAGGGTCCTCTCTACTGAGCCTGTTCCCTTCTCAAGGGCTACCTTATCAGGCATTTCTATTTTCAGCCTTTCCCTTAGCTCCGATGAGTTAGTGACCCACCCCCGGATAATGAATCCACCGGATGCATGTATTCGTGTCACTTCCTCTATTAACGTGTTAGCCTTCTCCTCGGTCCAAGCACTATCTAGATAGTCGTCCATATAGTGCCTAGATTTAATGGCTTCCACAGCTTCGGGATAAACATCAATGAAATCATCGGCATTTTTGTTGAGTATATATATTGCCGTAGTAGGGGACGAGGCTGCACCAAATATCATGGAATTCATCGCGTATGTATCTGGTTCTTTATGGTGATCCGCGCCTCTCCATAAAAATAATTGCGCGCCTTGATCTTCTGCCCTTATTTTTACTCGTAAGAACATATCAGCGATATCCCCTGAAAACGCGACGGGGCCTATCCTGAACTTAATTAAAATACCTAGCAAAGAATTCAGTAAGTCAGGTCCGGTTAGCAGATTATCATTTAAACACGTCCCATGAGACGTAGCGGCTGCGTCGAACACGAGACGTAGCTTGCCCGGTTTGTTCGGGTTAACGACTCCGAAATGCGGTAAGTACCAAACCGGCGAGCTGTCTATGTTACCGTCTACTTTACGCGCGTAACCTTCGTCTACTAACCTACCTATCTGAGCTGAATATTGCTCAGCGAAACTAGTGTCTTTACGCATACGTTTCTCTATGCCGTACAGCCTTTGCCTGGCCTGATTATAATTATCAGGTAACTGAATATTGTCATGTTTCCACAACAAACCGACCTCCCATTGTGACTGGTCAGGGATACGATGGCTAGTGCTGTCTAACACGGCTAATGCCCTTTCGACATCTTTATGTTTACGTAAATTCTCTGAAATACCTATCGCTTCTAGCTCAAACTGTGATTTAACTAGATTATGTAAATCAGGAAGGGAAACGGTCATGCAACTAACACATTCTTTACTATTATTATTGTTATTAATATTAAATGGTCCATGTATGACCCAACCTAACTTAGTGAGTGAGGCAACTGGCTTACCGGATTTTCCTTGGCGGATGTCCTGACTGACGAGCAGCTCCCAGTTGTCCTGTCCGAGAAGCAGCAGCGGTTTGGCTCCCCTCATCTCTACGCAACCCAAGTCGCGTAGGTGCGCGTTGTCGTCGATCACTGTGGCGGACACTGTTTGCGTTGGTAGGTTAATGTCCACTATTGTCCGACACGTAATGTTATGGCACTGACCGTTAGGTCCTTTTACGCGCACTTGTACCACTCGCGACGTTGAGTCTGTTACTCCGTAGCCACCCGCGGTTTTTAAGGAGAGAGGAACACATGGGCCCACTAAGTCTGTGGCGAGCGAGCTGTCGATGAGTGACACGGTCGCACCATCGTCCAGTAGTGCGTAACACTGATTATCGTCACTGTTTCCATCGCTGACCGTTACTGGCATAATTTTCAGTAGTGCCGTAGCTCGCCACTCGCCTATATTTGTGACACTTTCCGTCTTACTTTCTGGCGGCGTAGCCACCTTTTCTTTCGGCTGCTTATCCGCGTGTAACAGCAGGTGATGTCCGAACCCGCACTTCTTGCATCTACTCGCACGGCAGAACCTCTTGGGATGTTTACTCACGAGACATTTGAAGCATGTGTTCTTCTCCTTTATCGTGTCCCAACGCTGTTGAACGGTAAGCTTTTTGAACTGGTCACACTCTTCTATGTTGTGCTTTCGTTGACATATAACGCATTCTTCAGGAGCGGCAGACTCGTCGCTCTGCGTGTTCACTCGTTGCGTCAACGGAGGCCTGCTCGCGGCCGAGCGCGCGGCGTTGGCTGGCCGGGACTGACCGGCGCCGCCATACTTCTGCTGTTGCTTGGCAGGGGGCTTCGATGGACCGGGCTCAAACATACTCGCCTGAGTGTAGTACGACGTTGAGCGTGTCAAGTGTATCAGAAAATGTGATAATATTTCTAGATTTGGAGACACTCTTAGGTCCACCCCCTGTGTGTTGTCCAGGCCCATTGCGAAGTCACCGTATTGCGCGCGCTGTACAGGGGTCAGCTTGCTCAGCAGGTCACTCACCAGCTGTGGATTATTTATATATCCATCCGCGCGAATATTTTTGAGTAACGAAACACAATTTCGGACCGTTGACGAGAATTTCCTTAGTTCGCGTCCACTTTCCGTTACTCTAGGTAATTCTTTGACCTTTTGTATGGCGTACTGTAGCACTAGGGTCGGGTGACCGTACTCATCCTCTAGCGCGCGCATTATCTCGGACGGATCAGTTGACGATCGTAGTAAGTCCTCTACTGATACCTTTGCGTCGCCTTGTAACGAGGTTTTTAATCGTGCTAAGTTTTCGTGCGCCTTGAAATTGTATAATTGTGATGTTTCCCAGTACATGTTCCGATATGATATCCAGTCGGCTGGGTCACCTTTGAAGTAGGGCAATTCATATGCCTGTCTTGGTACCGGTCGTGGTGGTCGTGCCATGTTCGTGATAGCCTCTGCCAGTCTGTCTATCTTACGGTCTCTGTCCCCTGACGATTCTCTCCGCCTTTCTCTTTCATCCGCTCCGTACTGCATCTGCCGCCGTGTATCCGACTCGAGTGTGGCTACTCGAGGTACACTTGCGACCGGAGTGGTAAAGGCGGTATAACGGCTGGGTAACTGGAACCTTACTCCATCTGACGTTACTGGCATGTACCTGGACGTAATTGGTGCCGTTATGTTAGGTAACGGTACAGACGCGGATGTCCTAGGTACTCGGGACTGGTCTAGATCACACGGCACTGACGACCCACGGTGGTTATTCACAAGATTCACCCTACTTACGGTTTGTTCACGGGGGTCAGATGTTTCACGGGGCGCAGCCATTTCAATAGGTGCGCCTGACACAGCCGGCGTCCCCAATACTTCTATCAATTGGGGGACTTGGGGCGTGGTTTTCACCCACTCTTCGACGCGCTGTGTCGTACTCACATCTGACTGTGAATCATCGCTTTCAGCGGCCGCCTCTATCTCAGCTATTTCCGCTTCCATCCTTTTCTTGACGAGGTTTTCCTTGTCTTTGACCAGGTTCTCTTTCAACTGCACTAATTCGCGCTCCGCTTCGTACTCGATCCGTTTTTTAAGGTAATCGACGCTCCTGTGGCTATTTCTTGACGATATTTTGCTGCGCGGCGAGGTGTGGCGACCCTTGGGCGCTGCCTGCCCCCCGTGCGCTCTCTCTGACGTCAATTTACTGTGGTCAATTAATCGGCCACCGGTGAGCGGAATATTGCGAGCGGACGTCGATGCCAATGTCGGTGCTACGGACGGAGAACCTGGAGCCCTTTCGGATGGTAAGCCTGAGTCAGAGACGATGTCCTCTGCTTGTCGCGTACCCATTTCTTCCGCCAGTCTTCGTAACTTGCTGCGTGTGGTGATTTCACTTCTGTGACTCATGATTCTGACTGGTTCACTCTATTCTAATTGAACCTGATCCGGCTCGCAAGGACCAAAATGTTAATAAAACGGGAGTCAGGTGTTGTAGGCGGGGGTGACGGTGTTCCCTTGACGAAAGAGTGAAATTAAACCAGTCAGAATGTCGTAATAATTGAGTATATTTGGCACACATAAAATTACACAGAAATCACTACAAATGGTTGTAAAAGAGTACACAGCACACAATATAAAATACAATCAGAATAAGCAGTACACATAATTAAATCCTAGCTATATTACACTTGAAGACTGGCTAACTAGATATAGGGTACATCGCGACTAAGCAGTGGACAGCGGAGCCACTTACTTCACAAACACTACGTGGTAACTTGATGATTCATGTAAACTTGTAAAAATACTAATCCAAAAATAGACGCTCGGCCCTTTTATAACTTTTGTTGCCTACCGCAAGTAGCGTATACATTTCTTTACTTTGATTAGCCGCTCCGCCAATTGAGAGCGAGAAAAATGGACTTTCCCTAAGGTGCAGGTTTCGACTTGTCGAGAATTTCAAAACACGTGTAAGCGAGTTCAAGGTTTCTGCTTTCTTATTGGATTAACAATGTGGCTCGTCCTATTGGACATACGCTACTTTCAAAATCGTGTACGAACTACATAAGGTATTTTAGGTATATTCATACCTACTCACAGCTAATTAGTGCTTTACAATAAATGAGTTAGATAACTATAAGCTAATTAGTTTTATACAAACATAACACAGGCATTACAGACTAATTAGATTCCAACAGGTTATTGTTACAGGTAATTGCAGGTTAATTAGAATTCAAAAGGTCAAGACAATGGTAATACAGCTGATTATAAACATACATCGGTATTTACTTAAGTATCTTCATGGAAATCTACTACTTTTATTAAAGAACAGTATAGGTATTTGTTTAGGTATTTTACAGAGGCTATACCGGAGTTACCGAATACAATAGCGAGGAGATATTAATGTTAAAAGTTAGTTAGTCTCATAGGGCGTCGCCCAAAACAATAAAGAAACATAAATACTAACTATAGCTTGTTTTATTGAGCTTCGCCTACAGTCTTCGATAGTAATTCTAAAAGTACTATTTTTTATTATGTAAACAAACGTTGTTGTGATGTATTAAACACCACCAACGTAATTTCTGTTAAGTATACTCACTTGCTTAGGGAAGTACATACCGATAACATTTTGTGCTGCTTCATACACTGCGAGGACGTACCTATCTACATACATAAATATAGATAAATCAACTCGATGAGCCCTTAGATTGGTGACACATCTATCGGATATATTATATCTGTCGTGCGACCATTAACAGTTACAGTTTTACATGGTAATGTAAGCAAGTAAAGCGAGTGTGGGTATGTGTATGATAGAGTTAGTTAGTTAGTTAGTTAGTAGGGTAGGTAGGTAGGTAGGTAGGTAGGTAGGTAGGTAGGTAGGTAGGTAGGTAGGTAGGTAGGGTTTGGGTGGGTTGGTTTTAACGTTTTGACTGTCATCAATTTAAAGAAACGTGAATTTTCATCACATGAACATATTTGTGGCCCTGAAAAGGGCCTTTTGTTTCGAATGCATACGAGCGGAGAGCATCGCGCAATCGACATAAAACGAATTATATCGAAATACGCGTGCGGAGGCGCACTCGCACGTAGCACCACGTTCTTCTTCTTCAGAGGACGCGGCACCACGTTTAAGCCTTCTTCTCGGTCTTCTTGGGCAGTAGCACCGCCTGGATGTTCGGCAGCACACCGCCTTGGGCGATCGTCACACCGGAGAGCAGCTTGTTCAACTCCTCGTCGTTGCGGATGGCCAATTGAAGATGACGCGGGATGATCCTGGTCTTCTTGTTGTCCCTCGCGGCGTTACCGGCCAACTCGAGGACCTCAGCAGCCAGGTACTCCATCACGGCGGCCAAGTAGACGGGAGCGCCGGCACCCACGCGCTCTGCGTAGTTTCCGTTACGCAGCAGCCTGTGGATACGACCCACAGGGAACTGAAGACCAGCACGGTTGGAACGGGACTTTGCCTTTCCCTTAGTACCTATCTATGGAAGGAAAAAAATTGTGTTTTAACGTTTTTGACTGTCTGTTTTAAAGAAACGAATATTTTCATATTCATGATAGTATTGTTAGCCCTGAAAAGGGCTTTTTGGTGTGGTGAGCGCATGCACGCGCGCTAAGCGTCTCGTTGTCGCCGGCCGTGGTTTCTTCAGTCAGTTTTCAGTTTTGATTGCTTGCTTCTGATGATGATGATCACCTTGGTGACGAGCTCGAGACACGTCGAGCGCGTTCCGCACCCTCCTTCCCGAGGACGATAGACGCGTACGCACCGCGTGCGCGCGGTTGGACGATGATGAAAACAAACGCACAAACAAAGCACGCGCGCGACACTCTCGGCTACGGCGTATAGTAAGTAGTGTACCTACTATACACACGGTAGTTAAGAAGACGCGCACGCACACTTGTCGTCACACACTATCACTCATCAGCTGTTGTGTTGTACCGATGATGGTGGCGTGGCGTGGCGGGTCGTGGGCGGTGGTCTGGTCAGCCGACTCTGCGCGCCGCTGTCGTCGTCGTCGTCGTCGTCGTCGTCGCCGTCGTCGCCGGTGTGACGCGAACGCGACCTCAGCTTACTTCTTAGCGGCGGACGCTTTCTTGGCTGCCGGCTTAGACTTGGGTGTAGCCGCGGCCTTCTTGGGTTTAGGCGCCTTAGGTTTCTTGGTCGGCGGCTTCGCGGTCTTCTTAGCTTTAGGCGCGGCGCCTCCCTTGGCCTTAGCGGGTGCTGCGGCCTTCTTGGGTGTCGGCTTCTTCTTAGCGGCGGCGGCCTTCTTGTCCTTGGCAGCGGCGGCGGCCGATGCCTTGGACTTTGAAGGCGAACCGGAGGCGGCAGAGGCGGCCGCGGCGGCGGCTGCTGCCTTCTTGGTCTTGGCGCCGGCCGCAGAGGCGGTCGCCTTCTTCGCCTTCGCGGCGGCGGCGGGCGCCTTGCCGACGGCCTTGCCAGCGGCGCCGGCGGGTTTCTTGGCCGCGGACGATTTCGACTCGAGCTTGAACGAACCAGAGGCACCCTTGCCCTTGGTCTGGATCAGTGCGCCAGATTCGACGGCGCTCTTCAGATATTTTCTGATGAACGGAGCCAGTTTCTCCGCGTCGACCTTGTACTGCGCGGCGATGTACTTCTTGATCGCCTGCAGGGAAGATCCGCTGCGCTCCTTCATCTCCTTGATGGCGTTGTTGACCATCTCCGATGTTTTGGGATGGGTAGGCTTCGCTTTCGGTTTCTTCGCGGCACCGGCGCCTCCGGCCTGCCTCGCCTGCTTCTTCGCTGGTGTAGCGGGCGCCGGGGCTTCGGTAGCGACTGCGGTGTCTGCCATTGTAGAGTTATTAATTATTACTGATTGACTTTGTAGGCGAAGCTCAATAAAACAAGCTATAGTTAGTATTTATGTTTCTTTATTGTTTTGGGCGACGCCCTATGAGACTAACTAACTTTTAACATTAATATCTCCTCGCTATTGTATTCGGTAACTCCGGTATAGCCTCTGTAAAATACCTAAACAAATACCTATACTGTTCTTTAATAAAAGTAGTAGATTTCCATGAAGATACTTAAGTAAATACCGATGTATGTTTATAATCAGCTGTATTACCATTGTCTTGACCTTTTGAATTCTAATTAACCTGCAATTACCTGTAACAAACCTGTTGGAATCTAATTAGTCTGTAATGCCTGTGTTATGTTTGTATAAAACTAATTAGCATATAGTTACCTAACTCATTTATTGTAAAGCACTAATTAGCTGTCATAAAATATCTTACGTAGTTCGTACACGATTTTGAAAGTAGCGTATGTCCAATAGGACGAGCCACATTGTTAATCCAATAAGAAAGCAGAAACCTTGAACTCGCTTACACGTGTTTTGAAATTCTCGACAAGTCGAAACCTGTACCTTAGGGAAAGTCCATTTTTCTCGCTCTCAATTGGCGGAGCGGCTAATCAAAGTAAAGAAATGTATACGCTACTTGCGGTAGGCAACAAAAGTTATAAAAGGGCCGAGCGTCTATTTTTGGATTTAGTATTTTTACAAGTTTACATGAATCATCAAGTTACCACGTAGTGTTTGTGAAGTAAGTGGCTCCGCTGTCCACTGCTTAGTCGCGATGTACCCTATATCTAGTTAGCCAGTCTTCAAGTGTAATATAGCTAGGATTTAATTATGTGTACTGCTTATTCTAACTGTATTTTATATTGTGTGCTGTGTACTCTTTTACAACCATTTGTAGTGATTTCTGTGTAATTTTATGTGTGCCAAATATACTCAATTATTACGACATTCTGACTGGTTTAATTTCACTCTTTCGTCAAGGGAACACCGTCACCCCCGCCTACAACACCTGACTCCCGTTTTATTAACATTTTGGTCCTTGCGAGCCGGATCAGGTACAATTAGAATAGAGTGAACCAGTCAGAATCATGAGTCACAGAAGTGAAATCACCACACGCAGCAAGTTACGAAGACTGGCGGAAGAAATGGGTACGCGACAAGCAGAGGACATCGTCTCTGACTCAGGCTTACCATCCGAGAGGGCTCCAGGTTCTCCGTCCGTAGCACCGACGTTGGCATCGACGTCCGCTCGCAATATTCCGCTCACCGGTGGCCGATTAATTGACCACAGTAAATTGACGTCAGAGAGAGCGCACGAGGGGCAGGCAGCGCCCAAGGGTCGCCACACCTCGCCGCGCAGCAAAATATCGTCAAGAAATAGCCACAAGAGCGTCGATTACCTTAAAAAACGGATCGAGTACGAAGCGGAGCGCGAATTAGTGCAGTTGAAAGAGAACCTGGTCAAAGACAAGGAAAACCTCGTCAAGAAAAGGATGGAAGCGGAAATAGCTGAGATAGAGGCGGCCGCTGAAAGCGATGATTCACAGTCAGATGGGAGTACGACACAGCGCGTCGAAGAGTGGGTGAAAACCACGCCCCAGGTCCCCCAATTGATAGAAGTATTGGGGACGCCGGCTGTGTCAGGCGCACCTATTGAAATGGCTGCGCCCCGTGAAACATCTGACCCCCGTGAACAAACCGTAAGTAGGGTGAATCTTGTGAATAACCACCGTGGGTCGTCAGTGCCGCGTGATCTAGACCAGTCCCGAGTACCTAGGACATCCGCGTCTGTACCGTTACCTAACATAACGGTACCAATTACGTCCAGGTACACGCCAGTAACGTCAGATGGAGTAAGGTTCCAGTTACCCAGCCGTTATACCGCCTTTACCACTCCGGTCGCAAGTGTACCTCGAGTAGCCACACTCGAGTCGGATACACGGCGGCAGATGCAGTACGGAGCGGATGAAAAAGAAAGGCGGAGAGAATCGTCAGGGGACAGAGACCGTACGATAGACAGACTGGCAGAGGCTATCACGAACATGGCACGACCACCACGACCGGTACCAAGACAGGCATATGAATTGCCCTACTTCAAAGGTGACCCAGCCGACTGGATATCATATCGGAACATGTACTGGGAAACATCACAATTATACAATTTCAAGGCGCACGAAAACTTAGCACGATTAAAAACCTCGTTACAAGGCGACGCAAAGGTATCAGTAGAGGACTTACTACGATCGTCAACTGATCCGTCCGAGATAATGCGCGCGCTAGAGGATGAGTACGGTCACCCGACCCTAGTGCTACAGTACGCCATACAAAAGGTCAAAGAATTACCTAGAGTAACGGAAAGTGGACGCGAACTAAGGAAATTCTCGTCAACGGTCCGAAATTGTGTTTCGTTACTCAAAAATATTCGTGCGGATGGATATATAAATAATCCACAGCTGGTGAGTGACCTGCTGAGCAAGCTGACCCCTGTACAGCGCGCGCAATACGGTGACTTCGCAATGGGCCTGGACAACACACAGGGGGTGGACCTAAGAGTGTCTCCAAATCTAGAAATATTATCACATTTTCTGATACACTTGACACGCTCAACGTCGTACTACACTCAGGCGAGTATGTTTGAGCCCGGTCCATCGAAGTCCCCTGCCAAGCAACAGCAGAAGTATGGCGGCGCCGGTCAGTCCCGGCCAGCCAACGCCGCGCGCTCGGCCGCGAGCAGGCCTCCGTTGACGCAACGAGTGAACACGCAGAGCGACGAGTCTGCCGCTCCTGAAGAATGCGTTATATGTCAACGAAAGCACAACATAGAAGAGTGTGACCAGTTCAAAAAGCTTACCGTTCAACAGCGTTGGGACACGATAAAGGAGAAGAACACATGCTTCAAATGTCTCGTGAGTAAACATCCCAAGAGGTTCTGCCGTGCGAGTAGATGCAAGAAGTGCGGGTTCGGACATCACCTGCTGTTACACGCGGATAAGCAGCCGAAAGAAAAGGTGGCTACGCCGCCAGAAAGTAAGACGGAAAGTGTCACAAATATAGGCGAGTGGCGAGCTACGGCACTACTGAAAATTATGCCAGTAACGGTCAGCGATGGAAACAGTGACGATAATCAGTGTTACGCACTACTGGACGATGGTGCGACCGTGTCACTCATCGACAGCTCGCTCGCCACAGACTTAGTGGGCCCATGTGTTCCTCTCTCCTTAAAAACCGCGGGTGGCTACGGAGTAACAGACTCAACGTCGCGAGTGGTACAAGTGCGCGTAAAAGGACCTAACGGTCAGTGCCATAACATTACGTGTCGGACAATAGTGGACATTAACCTACCAACGCAAACAGTGTCCGCCACAGTGATCGACGACAACGCGCACCTACGCGACTTGGGTTGCGTAGAGATGAGGGGAGCCAAACCGCTGCTGCTTCTCGGACAGGACAACTGGGAGCTGCTCGTCAGTCAGGACATCCGCCAAGGAAAATCCGGTAAGCCAGTTGCCTCACTCACTAAGTTAGGTTGGGTCATACATGGACCATTTAATATTAATAACAATAATAATAGTAAAGAATGTGTTAGTTGCATGACCGTTTCCCTTCCTGATTTACATAATCTAGTTAAATCACAGTTTGAGCTAGAAGCGATAGGTATTTCAGAGAATTTACGTAAACATAAAGATGTCGAAAGGGCATTAGCCGTGTTAGACAGCACTAGCCATCGTATCCCTGACCAGTCACAATGGGAGGTCGGTTTGTTGTGGAAACATGACAATATTCAGTTACCTGATAATTATAATCAGGCCAGGCAAAGGCTGTACGGCATAGAGAAACGTATGCGTAAAGACACTAGTTTCGCTGAGCAATATTCAGCTCAGATAGGTAGGTTAGTAGACGAAGGTTACGCGCGTAAAGTAGACGGTAACATAGACAGCTCGCCGGTTTGGTACTTACCGCATTTCGGAGTCGTTAACCCGAACAAACCGGGCAAGCTACGTCTCGTGTTCGACGCAGCCGCTACGTCTCATGGGACGTGTTTAAATGATAATCTGCTAACCGGACCTGACTTACTGAATTCTTTGCTAGGTATTTTAATTAAGTTCAGGATAGGCCCCGTCGCGTTTTCAGGGGATATCGCTGATATGTTCTTACGAGTAAAAATAAGGGCAGAAGATCAAGGCGCGCAATTATTTTTATGGAGAGGCGCGGATCACCATAAAGAACCAGATACATACGCGATGAATTCCATGATATTTGGTGCAGCCTCGTCCCCTACTACGGCAATATATATACTCAACAAAAATGCCGATGATTTCATTGATGTTTATCCCGAAGCTGTGGAAGCCATTAAATCTAGGCACTATATGGACGACTATCTAGATAGTGCTTGGACCGAGGAGAAGGCTAACACGTTAATAGAGGAAGTGACACGAATACATGCATCCGGTGGATTCATTATCCGGGGGTGGGTCACTAACTCATCGGAGCTAAGGGAAAGGCTGAAAATAGAAATGCCTGATAAGGTAGCCCTTGAGAAGGGAACAGGCTCAGTAGAGAGGACCCTAGGTTTAATATGGTCACCTAAAGACGACGAGTTAGGTTTTGATCTGTCATTTAAGAGACTACCACCGGAAATTATAAATGGTAGCTTAGTGCCCACTAAAAGACAATTTCTTAGTATGATAATGTCGATTTACGACCCGCTAGGTTTCCTATACCCGTGTGTAATTCAATCACGCATATTAATGCAACGAATATGGAAGTCGGGAATACAATGGGACGAACCCTTAAAAGAAAAGGACGCCAAAGTATGGTTTAATTGGCTCCATAATTTATACCGCTTAAACGAATTAAAAATACCGCGGTGGTACGGGTTAAAACTCGATAATTTAGAATTACACGCGTTCGGGGACGCCAGCGAGCTTGCTTACGCCGCAGTAGTATACCTAGTGGGCTCTAACTCTGAAGGAAAGAGGGAATCGGTTATGTTACTAGGGAAAGCGCGAGTAGCTCCACAAAAAGTAGTATCCATTCCCAGGCTAGAGTTACAAGCAGCCGTGTTAGCCTGTCGTATAGCAGACACTGCCCACAAAGAGTTAGGTATACGAATCGAAAAGAAATTCCTTTGGACCGACAGCAAGACTGTATTAAAATGGATAAACTCCGATGCACAGGAATTTCAACGATTCGTCTCGCACAGACTAGCCGAAATAGATAGGCTGTCAGACAGAGGCAACTGGCGCTGGGTACCTTCACAGGATAACCCAGCTGATAAGGCCACCAGGTTGTGTTGGCCCGATGACCACGCGGAGTGGCTCTCGGGCCCCTCGTTTCTATGTAACCCACAGGAGCTGTGGCCTGCGTGTCCCGAGGCTGAGGCGTCGGAAGCGGACCTTGAGCGCATCCAGCGGGTCCACGCCGCGGCAGCACCGGCGGCACCACTCCTAGAGTACGAGCGCTACTCATCGTGGACGCGCATTCAGCGTGTCATGGCGCGCGTGCTCATCTTCAGCGGCCGATGTCGTAAACGTCGGTCGACTACGGAGCTGTGTCAGCGAGACCTAGAAGATGCTCACAACAGCCTGTTGAGGCTGTGTCAAGAAGAAAGCTTTCAAAGCGAGCGGGCCACCATCCTTAAAGGCCTGCCCGTTCCCAGCAGCAGCAGCATCAAGGCTCTCGACCCCATGCTAGCCGACGACGGGTTGCTACGAGTGAGAGGGCGCCTGAGTGCCTGTGAGGTGCTCACGTTTGGCGAGCGGCACCCTATTATCCTGGAGGGCCGCCATCCTCTGACAAGAAAGCTAATCGCTCATTACCATGCGATGGCTCTGCACGCCAACCACGAGACCGTCGTCAACAATCTACGGGAAAAATACTTGGTCACTAAAATCAGAACCTCAGTGAAGACAGTGGTTGCCAACTGCCAACTCTGTCGCGTCTGCCGAGCCAAGCCCGCGCCACCGAAGATGGGTGACCTGCCGCTCGCAAGGCTGGAACCATCCAGACGAGCCTTTGTGCGAGTGGGGGTGGACTACTTCGGCCCGATGGAGGTCGCAATCGGGCGACGGCGCGAGAAGAGGTGGGGTGTCCTATTCACCTGCCTCACTACACGCGCCGTCCACCTTGAGTTGGCCGCTTCCCTAAGCGCCGACTCCGCCATACTAGCCTTGCGGCGCCTCATAGCGCGCCGCGGGCAACCAGCACATCTGTACTCTGACCAGGGTACCAACTTCATCGGGGCCAATACCGAGCTTCGAGCAGCCCTGAAAGACCTCAACCAAGGTCAGATAAGGGCCGAGGCCATTCACCGTGGCATCGAATGGCACTTCAATCCCCCGGCGGCCCCACACATGGGTGGCTGCTGGGAGCGCCTGGTGAGATCCGTGAAGAACGCACTTCGCAGTACGCTCAAGGAGCGTGCCCCTCGTGAGGAGGTCCTCTACACCCTCCTCACCGAAGCCGAGCTGATCGTAAACAGCCGGCCACTGAGCTACGTGAACGACGACCACGACCAGCCCGTGGTCCTGACGCCGAACCATCTACTCCTGGGCACTGCGTCCGGGAGTACTCCGTTTGCATCGAGCGACGCCGAAGACATCGACTCTCGCCGGCAGTGGCGGCGCGTGAACGCGCTCGCCGACATGTTCTGGCGGCGCTGGCTGCGAGAGTACCTGCCTACGCTCCAACGTCGGGAAAAGTGGTTAAACAATGTGCCGAACGTACGTATCAGTGACGTAGTAGTGATTGTGGACAATAATAGACCGCGAAGTGCGTGGACCAAAGGTCTCATCAAAGCTGTGTATCATGGACACGATGGTATTATCCGTGTAGTAGATGTTAAGACTGTAAATGGGGTCCTACGTCGACCCGTAGCGAAGATTATTGTGCTTCCCACAGACCAAGAATTGTAAGTCGGTTGAACCCTGTTACAGGGGGTGGAATGTAGGCGAAGCTCAATAAAACAAGCTATAGTTAGTATTTATGTTTCTTTATTGTTTTGGGCGACGCCCTATGAGACTAACTAACTTTTAACATTAATATCTCCTCGCTATTGTATTCGGTAACTCCGGTATAGCCTCTGTAAAATACCTAAACAAATACCTATACTGTTCTTTAATAAAAGTAGTAGATTTCCATGAAGATACTTAAGTAAATACCGATGTATGTTTATAATCAGCTGTATTACCATTGTCTTGACCTTTTGAATTCTAATTAACCTGCAATTACCTGTAACAAACCTGTTGGAATCTAATTAGTCTGTAATGCCTGTGTTATGTTTGTATAAAACTAATTAGCATATAGTTACCTAACTCATTTATTGTAAAGCACTAATTAGCTGTCATAAAATATCTTACGTAGTTCGTACACGATTTTGAAAGTAGCGTATGTCCAATAGGACGAGCCACATTGTTAATCCAATAAGAAAGCAGAAACCTTGAACTCGCTTACACGTGTTTTGAAATTCTCGACAAGTCGAAACCTGTACCTTAGGGAAAGTCCATTTTTCTCGCTCTCAATTGGCGGAGCGGCTAATCAAAGTAAAGAAATGTATACGCTACTTGCGGTAGGCAACAAAAGTTATAAAAGGGCCGAGCGTCTATTTTTGGATTTAGTATTTTTACAAGTTTACATGAATCATCAAGTTACCACGTAGTGTTTGTGAAGTAAGTGGCTCCGCTGTCCACTGCTTAGTCGCGATGTACCCTATATCTAGTTAGCCAGTCTTCAAGTGTAATATAGCTAGGATTTAATTATGTGTACTGCTTATTCTAACTGTATTTTATATTGTGTGCTGTGTACTCTTTTACAACCATTTGTAGTGATTTCTGTGTAATTTTATGTGTGCCAAATATACTCAATTATTACGACATTCTGACTGGTTTAATTTCACTCTTTCGTCAAGGGAACACCGTCACCCCCGCCTACAACACCTGACTCCCGTTTTATTAACAGACTTCACACACGAAACACACTGTTATAAGTTATAAGAGAGACTTAGAGGTCGCCACTTATAGGTTTTACGTATTTCGTATACGTACGCTCAACTACGATGAAACTTTACCGTAACGAGCGCCGTGATGTCGAGAGACGTTTTCTCGTATGAACGCTCGAAAGTTTTCACTAACACGTATCTAATAAAATTAATAAAAATAATGGTTATCGGTGCTTAGTGCACCGCGTTGTGACGGTTTCGGATAGGTCATGAAGTGGACGATGCCGTGGCGCGAGTCCGGGGCGCGTGAGGGGCCGGTTCGGCCGGTGGCGGTGTTTTATTTTGGCGACTGGGTGGGAAGCGTAGGTCGGGTCGAGTTCAAAACGTTATTTTCTCTATAAAAGTGATAGTTGGTGGCGATCGAGGTCGACGCGTCAACAGGGAGGATATCGAGCTTGTGCGGCAACAGGACTCCGTCGATATCGCACAGCCTCGCGAAGGTATTATCGAGGTAAAAGTGAGGCGTCGTAAAACACCGCGACCGCCGCCGAACTGTTAAGGACGGACGGCTCCGTACAGGACGTGCAACCTATTTTAATATAAGTAGTAATATTAAAACGCGACAGTGCCCTTCGAGGAGTCGACAGTGTAAAGATTGACGTATTCGCATCGGAAAGCGTATCGCGAGTGATGTGTAAAACGACAATAGACCCTCCCTCGCACCAGCGTACTCGATCGGTCTGCGGGCGGACGGACGAACGGACGCGCCAGTAGTAGTAGTAGGTACATTCTCTTCACAGCAAGTAGGCTGCCTGTGATACAGCTACTTATAATAAAATAACATTCAACGAAAGCACTACTCGTTAGATGCATTCAAAATTGCCATAATAACAACACGACAGACACATACATACCTACCTACCTAAACAAACGGCACGGGCACCAAGAGCGATCATACGAATCGGTAAGTACCTAGCTAGGCAGATGTTCTACAGCAACGTAAGTATCGAATATTATGGTATCGGTAGAAGATAGCTAATAATGTTACGCTTTCATTTTTCAATTCCAGTCAGTACACACCTCAGTGAAGAAGGGCTTTCCAAGCGTAGAGCAACAAAGGCATAAATTATTATGATATGTATATGGGTAAGTAGGTATCTAAATTGTGAGCTAACAATAAAAGTGATTTATTTATAATACGACTGTAGTGTTTCATTCATATTCACCACCCTCTCGTTGGTAGGTACCTAGCTCCCAAGTCGTCTCCTAACACAACTAAGTTTAAGTACGTGTTACTGCAGTGTACAACATTGGTATCGGTAACTAATTGAATGACTCTCACTCGCAGTACCCATCGTATAGGTGGTGGTACTTGTGTGCATCAAATCTGAGTAGTAAGTAAGTAAGTAAGTAAGTAAGTAAGTAAGTAAGTAGGTAGGTAGGTAGGTAGGTTTTTGGTAAGTAGAGGTACGTTTTTAGACAATTCCACTCAAGAAACATGTATTAACATCGAATCATATGCGGCCCTGAAAAGGGCCTTTTTTATGTGCGCGTCTAAATACGCATGGTCGAACGGTATGGTATATTATGTTCACAACGAACACAACACGCACACACACGTCCACCACGGTATGTAGAGCTGGCTGCGCGGTTGGCAACACGTACACGCGGGTGATGTGCACTTGTTTAACCGCCGAAACCGTACAGGGTACGACCCTGGCGCTTCAGAGCGTAGACGACGTCCATGGCGGTGACGGTCTTCCTCTTGGCGTGCTCGGTGTAAGTGACGGCGTCGCGAATCACGTTCTCTAGGAACACTTTAAGCACACCGCGTGTCTCCTCGTAGATCAGACCGGAGATACGTTTCACGCCGCCTCTGCGAGCCAGACGACGGATGGCGGGTTTCGTGATACCCTGGATGTTATCACGAAGTACCTTCCTGTGACGCTTGGCTCCTCCTTTTCCCAGACCCTTTCCTCCCTTACCGCGACCGGTCATCTTCTCAGCGGGGTGGTTTCAAAACACACAAGATAACAAACTCAGCAACACGGGTGCGCGCACACGAACGACGCGAGCGACTGTGATGTTTTCCAAATTTTTTTTTTTTTTTTTTTTTTTTTTTTTTGTGGGGCATCTCGTAGTTAATCCTGAAAAGATTGTGACTACTTAAACGGATTGGGGCCCGGCGAGTTCTAAAAAGTTACCTTTTTAGGCCTCCAGCCGGGGCTTATTATACTTAAAAACTAAAGCGAAAGCTGTAAGGGTTACCCCGAGGGGGGTACGAACCTCGGCTTAGGCAATCGCTGATAGGGGGGCAGCAAGGGACTGGCTGGATCTGGGTTAAATTATTTAGGGACTAATTTAAAGCTAACGGCGCAGCATCGCGGGCTGGCTCTTGCAAGGGTCGGGAGGGACTGTTAAGTCGGGGTCGCGACGACGGACCTCGGCGGCGAGGTCGGTACGGTTTGTGTCTGTGTGCTGGTCTAGCTGTACTGGTCTCTTTTCGACTCTCCTGGAGGAGAGTAGTGGGATCATCAGGATCGGTAAGAACGTGCCGCGAGCGGCGGACTTTGCTAATACGGGAGGGGGTGTAAGTAGCTGCCGCCACAACCAGAGGGTTGCGGTGGGCTACGGCCCTATCGAAGAAACGCTTCGAAGCGCGTTTTATGTATTGATGGATAGTCGGGAGTTTCATGTCTAAATGAAGATTGATATTCCGAACAAACCAAGGCGAGCCTGTGGCTTGACGGAGAAAACGGTTCTGGAGAGTCTGCATCCTATGGATGAATCGGGGCTTGGCATGTGCCCAGACTGGGCTTGCGTATGTCATAATCGGCCTGATACAAGCGGTGTAAAGCCGCTTCTTACACAGAAGAGACAATTTACTCCGCTTGTTCAGGACGCAATGGAGCCTACCGAGAGCGAAAGCGGCCCGCGAGCGAGCCTGCTTTATGTGCTCAGAAAAGGTGAGGTGTTCGTCGAGGATGACACCTAGATATTTGGCTTGCTTCGCCCAAGGGATCTGCTTGCCGAACATTGAGATGGGTCGGGGAGGGGGGTGATTACGTCGAGGTCGGGTGTAAAAGACCGCCTGACTTTTATCGGGATTGACTTCGATTCGCCACTTCCTGAACCATTCGCCGAGCTCGTCGACTGCGGTTTGGAGGTAGCGAACCAGCGCTGTGTCACTAAATCCCGAGAAAAAGATGGCAGTGTCGTCTGCGAACAGAGCTAACCTTGCCTTCTTGCTTCTGGGGATATCGCTAGTGAACAGCGTGAAAATGAGGGGGGCTAGTACAGAGCCTTGAGGGACTCCTGCACGAATCGGGTGAGGGGAGGAAAGTGCCCCTTCGATGCGATAGCGAAAGGTACGGTTCGCAAGAAAGTCTCGTAAGATGAGCACGAGACGGTCTGGCACTCCGAGTTGGTACAGCTTATATAATAAGCCGTTGTGCCAGACTTTGTCGAACGCTTTCGCTATATCGAAGTATACAGCGCCCGTGAACATACCACGCTGAAAACCAGCATTGATATGTTCGACGATACGGTGTACCTGATGGACACACGAGTGTTGGGTTCGAAAACCAAACTGCTCGTTGGGAATGAGGCCCTTGGTTTCGGCATAATCTCTGAGTCGCTTATAAATAAGTCTCTCATAGATTTTGCCGAGGACTTTGAGCAAACTGATGGGGCAATAGCTCGTGGGCTCGGTTTTGGGCTTACCGGGCTTAGGGATGCCAATGACGGTGGCTTCCTTCCACGCTTGGGGGAAAATGTTATTACTCAAGGCACCATTGAAGATGGTACACATGAGCATAATCAGGTGCGCGGGGAACAGCTTGATCACTCTGTTGGTGATGCCGTCTGATCCGGGGGCTTTACGAGATTTCAGACCCTTGATGATCTCGTGCACCTCGTCAGGTGTGACAGGGGGCAGGGGATCATCAGGGTCTTCAACGGGCGGGAGTGAGGCTTTGCGTTCGACTTCCGCGTTTACCTTATCGACAAACGCTTGGTCTACTGGCTGCGAACTGGGTGTGCATTGGGCTTCGAGGCTATCGGCTAGGCATTCAGCCCTGTCGATATCCTCGAATGCAATGGTCGCATCGGGGCGGGTCAGGGGGGGCATAGTGGAAAACTCAGAGGATTTCAGTTTCCTCTGAAGTTCCCAGAAAGCGAGATGAGTTGGCTCTAGTTCGCCCACCATCTTGTCCCAGTTAGCGTCACGCAGCTCAGTCACACGTGTCCTTACAGCACGCTGTAAGTAACGCATGTGAGCTTTGTTAGCGTCACAGGGAAAGTTGCTGTAGGCACGAACGGCCGCGTTCTTCTCTGTCAGCAGATCACGTACATCGTCGGGGAGCTTCCATTTACGGTCACCCGTATCTGGAACCTCCCGTGAACTTTCGTTCACGATCGATTGTACGTGCTCCGTGAGAGAGTCGATCGCGGCCGTTGTGTCGGCGACAGAGTCGAACTGGTCTGGGATAGAGTCTAAGTGATGCGACGTGTTAGATTGTAAGCGTTCGCTTACTTTCTTCCAGTCAGTGATCACTTTAGTGGCGGGGGGTTGAGAGGGGTCGCGAGTACCTAATCGGGGGGCCAGGTTCATGACTACTGGTCGATGATCAGAGTCGAGTTCGTGAATAGCCTCTATAGAATCCAACCTTAAGTTGATATTCTTAAGGAGTGCTATGTCAAGAACGTCGGGTAACTGATCGGGGTCGAAAGGAAAGTGAGTGGGAGTCATCGGGGCGATGACGTCAAAGTTCATGGTAGAACAGAGGTTGAAAAGTTGCCTACCTCTAGTCGAGGTCCTGGTGCTATTCCAGGCGGGATGTTTGGCGTTGAGATCGCCCGCTATGATAACGGAGTCACTCATGCCGAAAAGTTCGGAGAGGTCATTAGTGAGGAGTTGAGGGTCCTCGGAACCGTCTGGGGGAGGGAAGTAAGCCGACACGATAGTGATTGGCTGGTGGCCTGTCAGTGCTAACCGACAGGCCGAAACTTCTAATCGGGAGAGTTGGGGAGTATCCATAGGTATGCAGTACAGGGACTTCCTATAGTATATGAGGGTGCCGCCTCTGTGACAACGTGACCTGTCGTTGCGAACTAAACGATAGTTTGCAATTTTCGGGTCACGATGATGAGGTTTTAGGAACGACTCTTGAATGAGTAAAATGTCTACGTGATGGTCGCGGAGGAACGTGGCGATCTCATCACGTTGGCCGTGAATGCCGTTGGCATTAAAGAAACCTAGCTTTAGGGAACGGGGTTTTTGTCTAGTTAATATTCCGCGACTATCCATAATGGGGGCGTTGGGAGTTCATGACATGGATTGCTTGCGTGATCTCGGGATACGCAGCATAAATTGACTGGATTCGGAACAAGTTGCCGCCAGCGGCAATTAGTTCCTGGGCCATCTGTTGGGCACGCGGGGAGAGGAACGTGCTATAGGTATTGAAGGTCCCAGTGATAACGTTAAACGCATCAAGGGGAGCCTGACCTTTCCTCTGTACGGGTACTGGTCCTGCCATAGGGGCAGTGGGGGGGGCCGCGGCGCGAGCGGGGGGAGCGGTCGCGGGAAAACCGGGGGGCGTAAGGGGCGCGGGGGCACGGGTACGCGGGTCCACTAATGGAGGGATGGGAGCGGGCTTAGGCCTGGAGGCCAGTGGGGGGAACTCCTTCTGGGAACTCATTAGAGGCCATTGGGAGGGACGCTGAGGGGCCAGTCTCACGGGGAGTTTGGCCGAGGGGGATTCCCTAGTCTGACGAGCGTCGAAACGCTTCGCCAATTTAGGGGAAGATGACTTGGGGGCTTTCGGGCAGCCCCGGTAGTTTGCCGGATGACCGGGCTCTTTGCAGAGCACACAACTAGGTGGCTCGGTGCAAAGAGTGCGGTCTTTAGGCCGGGTACAATCTGCTGTACCGTGGTCTCCCAGGCACTTGACGCACCTGGGAGTAGCGTAGCAGTTGTACGCTGAGTGCCCGTACAGTTGGCATCTGTGGCACTGGCCAATGATGCCTGACTTACGGGGCTTCTCGATTTTAAGGCCTGACAGGTTACAGACAGACCTTACATTGAATATGGGGTGGTGACCCTCTGTGGGAGGGCACACCACCAAGACCATATCAAAGGCGGTACCTTGCCTGGACCGGTGCATTCGATGGACCTCTGTGACAGGCACGTTCTGTCGTTCGAGGTCCGCCTTAATATCGCTGGTGGCGATTTCGCAGGGGATCCTGCGAATCACCACCCTGGTCAGTCGCTCCTCGGGCAAGGAATACGTGTGGAAGGACACGTTCCTGGCAGAGAGGAGCCTGGTCAGATCGCGATAATCGCCTGACGTGGGGACTGATACTTTGATCCCGTGCTGGGTGGCACGGGCGCTAGTATAGTTGACCCTTTGGTCAACACACCATTTGGACACCTCCGTCCACTTGGCCTTGTCCTGTATAAATACAGGGGGCGGTGGAGGGAGTTTCCTGCCGGTGTTTGAGCCAGAGGGTACGGGCTGGGCGCTAGTTTTAGCGCGGGGCGCGGCAACCTTCGCGGAGGTTGAAGGCGAGGGGCGGGAGGGGGACGCGTTGGCGGCGGTCGCCGGCGGCGTGGAGGGGATGGACGCGGTCGCGGTGGCGGGGGTCGCCTGCGTAGCGGGGTGGGGGGGGTTCGCGGTGGCGGAGGTCGCCTGCGGGGTGGGGGCGCGAGACGGAGGAGCGGAGTCCTCAGCCGCTATGATTTTAGCGGCCGGGGCTGAGCTGCTCGCCTTGTTTTTCTTGCGCTTGCTCCCTTTGCCCTTAGTATGGGAGACGAGCTCGTACGTCTCTGCGTCCGAGGACGAAGAGGAGTGCGAGTCCGTCTGGGGAGTGAGCGCGGCAGTATCGGGAGGAGTTGTGGGTACATCCTCCGTGTCCATTTCACACGGTGCATCGGTGGAGGCTGGGGCCTCGAGGGCGTCGCTGAAGTCAGCGATGCCCGGGCTAGGCGGAATTACGAGTTGCTCAGCTCTGTACAACTCGGAGAATTCGGCAGCGAAGTCTTTGTTTTTCTTTATCAATAAAAGAAAAACAGAGACAACCGCTCCGACCTCCGAGTGCTCAATGCTGAGCTGACCCGCTAGTTCAGCCAGGAGCGCCTCGATCCTAGCGAGTCTCTCCGTAGGATCCATGGGTTTATCCATGGCGGAGGGGAGGGGGGACCTAATCACTCATGAGAGTGATCCTGACACCAAAACCCTACTCCTACGTAGCCTAATCCCCGGTGGGATGCCGGGGGTGAGTGTTACACTCCCTGTCGGGTATAGACAGGGAGGTGATCCTGGTGAGCCCTAAGAGTGACTCCCGTCGCCAATCTTATTGTGCGAACGGGTTCCTAACCGGTCATGCGATGGGTACTGAAGGTACCCGACCAGTCTAGTGCGGGGGGTATAGATATACCCGCGGCACTAGTACGCGGCTGTGGAGGGAAGACTGTCACCGGGGCTGACGAGGGAAGCCCCCAAGGCCAGCGATCCGGGACCCGTCCAACTTTCGTCTAGCCCTGAAGGGGATAGACGGGTGCGTTGGGTCTGCACCCACTCGGCTTCGTTGGCACCGTTAAGGTATCCACCGAGTGACCACGAAACTGTGGATTTGCCCTGAAGGGGCCACAGCACAACACACGTTTTTGACGATGATTCTGACGAATCAAAATACCACTGTCTTGCGAACAAGACAGTACGGTATTAGACTGAATCCGACCGAGAAACAAGAAGTCCGAATTTTGCGATTTAAATAAATTTAAATCGCAAAATAGCGGAGAGTAGTCGGGGCGACTACGCAGCGTGGCGCACGGAGCACAACTGACGGGCGAACGAGCGGCGGGCGGTGGAGGGGATACGCGCAGCGGAGCGGCAGCGTAACGACCTTCCAAGGCGGGCGTCGAGCGTAGAATGAGTTTTCCAAATTTTTTTTTTTTTTTTTTTTTTTTTTTTTTTTTTTTTTTTTTTTTTTTTTGTGGGGCATCTCGTAGTTAATCCTGAAAAGATTGTTACTACTTAAACGGATTGGGGCCCGGCGAGTTCTAAAAAGTTACCTTTTTAGGCCTCCAGCCGGGGCTTATTATACTTAAAAACTAAAGCGAAAGCTCTAAGGGTTACCCCGAGGGGGGTACGAACCTCGGCTTAGGCAATCGCTGATAGGGGGGGCAGCAAGGGACTGGCTGGATCTGAGTTAAATTATTTATGGACTAATTTAAAGCTAACGGCGCAGCATCGCGGGCTGGCTCTTGCAAGGGTCGGGAGGGACTGTTAAGTCGGGGTCGCGACGACGGACCTCGGCGGCGAGGTCGGTACGGTTTGTGTCTGTGTGCTGGTCTAGCTGTACTGGTCTCTTTTCGACTCTCCTGGAGGAGAGTAGTGGGATCATCAGGATCGGTAAGAATGTGCCGCGAGCGGCGGACTTTGCTAATACGGGAGGGGGTGTAAGTAGCTGCCGCCACAACCAGAGGGTTGCGGTGGGCTACGGCCCTATCGAAGTAGCGCTTCGAAGCGCGTTTTATGTATTGATGGATAGTCGGGAGTTTCATATCTAAATGAAGATTGATATTCCGAACAAACCAAGGCGAGCCTGTGGCTTGACGGAGAAAGCGGTTCTGGAGAGTCTGCATCCTATGGATGAATCGGGGTTTGGCATGTGCCCAGACTGGGCTTGCGTATGTCATAATCGGCCTGATACAAGCGGTGTAAAGCCGCTTCTTACACAGAAGAGACAATTTACTCCGCTTGTTCAGGACGCAATGGAGCCTACCCAGAGCGAAAGCGGCCCGCGAGCGAGCCTGCTTTATGTGCTCAGAAAAGGTGAGGTGTTCGTCGAGGATGACACCTAGATATTTGGCTTGCTTCGCCCAAGGGATCTGCTTGCCGAACATTGAGATGGGTCGGGGAGGGGGGTGATTACGTCGAGGTCGGGTGTAAAAGACCGCCTGACTTTTATCTGGATTGACTTCGATTCGCCACTTCCTGAACCATTCGCCGAGCTCGTCGACTGCGGTTTGGAGGTAGCGAACCAGCGCTGTGTCACTAAATCCCGAGAAGAAGATGGCAGTGTCGTCTGCGAACAGAGCTAACCTTGCCTTCTTGCTTCTGGGGATATCGCTAGTGAACAGCGTGAAAATGAGGGGGGCTAGTACAGAGCCTTGAGGGACTCCTGCACGAATCGGGTGAGGGGAGGAAAGTGCCCCTTCGATGCGATAGCGAAAGGTGCGGTTCGCAAGAAAGTCTCGTAAGATGAGCACGAGACGGTCTGGCACTCCGAGTTGGTACAGCTTATATAATAAGCCGTTGTGCCAGACTTTGTCGAACGCTTTCGCTATATCGAAGTATACAGCGCCCGTGAACATACCACGCTGAAAACCAGCATTGATATGTTCGACGATACGGTGTACCTGATGGACACACGAGTGTTGGGTTCGAAAACCAAACTGCTCGTTGGGAATGAGGCCCTTGGTTTCGGCATAATCTCTGAGTCGCTTATAAATAAGTCTCTCATAGATTTTGCCGAGAACTTTGAGCAAACTGATGGGGCGATAGCTCGTGGGCTCGGTTTTGGGCTTACCGGGCTTAGGGATGCCAATGACGGTGGCTTCCTTCCACGCTTGGGGGAAAATGTTATTACTCAAGGCACCATTGAAGATGGTACACATGAGCATAATCAGGTGCGCGGGGAACAGCTTGATCACTCTGTTGGTGATGCCGTCTGATCCGGGGGCTTTACGAGATTTCAGACCCTTGATGATCTCGTGCACCTCGTCAGGTGTGACAGGGGGCAGGGGATCATCAGGGTCTTCAACGGGCGGGAGTGAGGCTTTGCGTTCGACTTCCGCGTTTACCTTATCGACAAACGCTTGGTCTACTGGCTGCGAACTGGGTGTGCATTGGGCTTCGAGGCTATCGGCTAGGCATTCAGCCCTGTCGATATCCTCGAATGCAATGGTCGCATCGGGGCGGGTCAGGGGGGGCATAGTGGAAAACTCAGAGGATTTCAGTTTCCTCTGAAGTTCCCAGAAAGCGAGATGAGTTGGCTCTAGTTCGCCCACCATCTTGTCCCAGTTAGCGTCACGCAGCTCAGTCACACGTGTCCTTACAGCACGCTGTAAGTAACGCATGTGAGCTTTGTTAGCGTCACAGGGAAAGTTGCTGTAGGCACGAACGGCCGCGTTCTTCTCTGTCAGCAGATCACGTACATCGTCGGGGAGCTTCCATTTACGGTCACCCGTATCTGGAACCTCCCGTGAACTTTCGTTCACGATCGATTGTACGTGCTCCGTGAGAGAGTCGATCGCGGCCGTTGTGTCGGCGACAGAGTCGAACTGATCTGGGATAGAGTCTAAGTGATGTGACGTGTTAGATTGTAAGCGTTCGCTTACTTTCTTCCAGTCAGTGATCACTTTAGTGGCGGGGGGTTGAGAGGGGTCGCGAGTACCTAATCGGGGGGCCAGGTTCATGACTACTGGTCGATGATCAGAGTCGAGTTCGTGAATAGCCTCTATAGAATCCAACCTTAAGTTGATATTCTTAAGGAGTGCTATGTCAAGAACGTCGGGTAACTGATCGGGGTCGAAAGGAAAGTGAGTGGGAGTCATCGGGGCGATGACGTCAAAGTTCATGGTTGAACAGAGGTTGAAAAGTTGCCTACCTCTAGTCGAGGTCCTGGTGCTATTCCAGGCGGGATGTTTGGCGTTGAGATCGCCCGCTATGATAACGGAGTCACTCATGCCGAAAAGTTCGGAGAGGTCATTAGTGAGGAGTTGAGGGTCCTCGGAACCGTCTGGGGGAGGGAAGTAAGCCGACACGATAGTGATTGGCTGGTGGCCTGTCAGTGCTAACCGACAGGCCGAAACTTCTAATCGGGAGAGTTGGGGAGTATCCATAGGTATGCAGTACAGGGACTTCCTATAGTATATGAGGGTGCCGCCTCTGTGACAACGTGACCTGTCGTTGCGAACTAAACGATAGTTTGCAATTTTCGGGTCACGATGATGAGGTTTTAGGAACGACTCTTGAATGAGTAAAATGTCTACGTGATGGTCGCGGAGGAACGTGGCGATCTCATCACGTTGGCCGTGAATGCCGTTGGCATTAAAGAAACCTAGCTTTAGGGAACGGGGTTTTTGTCTAGTTAATATTCCGCGACTATCCATAATGGGGGCGTTGGGAGTTCATGACATGGATTGCTTGCGTGATCTCGGGATACGCAGCATAAATTGACTGGATTCGGAACAAGTTGCCGCCGGCGGCAATTAGTTCCTGGGCCATCTGTTGGGCACGCGGGGAGAGGAACGTGCTATAGGTATTGAAGGTCCCAGTGATAACGTTAAACGCATCAAGGGGAGCCTGACCTTTCCTCTGTACGGGTACTGGTCCTGCCATAGGGGCAGTGGGGGGGGCCGCGGCGCGAGCGGGGGGAGCGGTCGCGGGAAAACCGGGGGGCGTAAGGGGCGCGGGGGCACGGGTACGCGGGTCCACTAATGGAGGGATGGGAGCGGGCTTAGGCCTGGAGGCCAGTGGGGGGAACTCCTTCTGGGAACTCATTAGAGGCCATTGGGAGGGACGCTGAGGGGCCAGTCTCACGGGGAGTTTGGCCGAGGGGGATTCCCTAGTCTGACGAGCGTCGAAACGCTTCGCCAATTTAGGGGAAGATGACTTGGGGGCTTTCGGGCAGCCCCGGTAGTTTGCCGGATGTCCGGGCTCTTTGCAGAGCACACAACTAGGTGGCTCGGTGCAAAGAGTGCGGTCTTTAGGCCGGGTACAATCTGCTGTACCGTGGTCTCCCAGGCACTTGACGCACCTGGGAGTAGCGTAGCAGTTGTACGCTGAGTGCCCGTACAGTTGGCATCTGTGGCACTGGCCAATGATGCCTGACTTACGGGGCTTCTCGATTTTAAGGCCTGACAGGTTACAGACAGACCTTACATTGAATATGGGGTGGTGACCCTCTGTGGGAGGGCACACCACCAAGACCATATCAAAGGCGGTACCTTGCCTGGACCGGTGCATTCGATGGACCTCTGTGACAGGCACGTTCTGTCGTTCGAGGTCCGCCTTAATATCGCTGGTGGCGATTTCGCAGGGGATCCTGCGAATCACCACCCTGGTCAGTCGCTCCTCGGGCAAGGAATACGTGTGGAAGGACACGTTCCTGGCAGGGAGGAGCCTGGTCAGATCGCGATAATCGCCTGACGTGGGGACTGATACTTTGATCCCGTGCTGGGTGGCACGGGCGCTAGTATAGTTGACCCTTTGGTCAACACACCATTTGGACACCTCCGTCCACTTGGCCTTGTCCTGTATAAATACAGGGGGCGGTGGAGGGAGTTTCCTGCCGGTGTTTGAGCCAGAGGGTACGGGCTGGGCGCTAGTTTTAGCGCGGGGCGCGGCAACCTTCGCGGAGGTTGAAGGCGAGGGGCGGGAGGGGGACGCGTTGGCGGCGGTCGCCGGCGGCGTGGAGGGGATGGACGCGGTCGCGGTGGCGGGGGTCGCCTGCGTAGCGGGGTGGGAGGGGTTCGCGGTGGCGGAGGTCGCCTGCGGGGTAGGGGCGCGAGACGGAGGAGCGGAGTCCTCAGCCGCTATGATTTTAGCGGCTGGGGCTGAGCTGCTCGCCTTGTTTTTCTTGCGCTTGCTCCCTTTGCCCTTAGTATGGGAGACGAGCTCGTACGTCTCTGCGTCCGAGGACGAAGAGGAGTGCGAGTCCGTCTGGGGAGTGAGCGCGGCAGTATCGGGAGGAGTTGTGGGTACATCCTCCGTGTCCATTTGACACGGTGCATCGGTGGAGGCTGGGGCCTCGAGGGCGTCGCTGAAGTCAGCGATGCCCGGGCTGGGCGGAATTACGAGTTGCTCAGCTCTGTACAACTCGGAGAATTCGGCAGCGAAGTCTTTGTTTTTCTTTATCAATAAAAGAAAAACAGAGACAACCGCTCCGACCTCCGAGTGCTCAATGCTGAGCTGACCCGCTAGTTCAGCCAGGAGCGCCTCGATTCTGGCAAGTCTCTCCGTAGGATCCATGGGTTTATCCATGGCGGAGGGGAGGGGGGACCTAATCACTCATGAGAGTGATCCTGACCAAAACCCTACTCCTACGTAGCCTAATCCCCGGTGGGATGCCGGGGGTGAGTGTTACACTCCCTGTCGGGTATAGACAGGGAGGTGATCCTGGTGAGCCCTAAGAGTGACTCCCGTCGCCAATCTTATTGTGCGAGCGGGTTCCTAACCGGTCATGCGATGGGTACTGAAGGTACCCGACCAGTCTAGTGCGGGGGGTATAGATATACCCGCGGCACTAGTACGCGGCTGTGGAGGGAAGACTGTCACCGGGGCTGACGAGGGAAGCCCCCAAGGCCAGCGATCCGGGACCCGTCCAACTTTCGTCTAGCCCTGAAGGGGATAGACGGGTGCGTTGGGTCTGCACCCACTCGGCTTCGTTGGCAGCGTTAAGGTATCCACCGAGTGACCACGAAACTGTGGATTTGCCCTGAAGGGGCCACAACACAACACACGTTTTTGACGATTTTCTGACGAATCAAAATACCACTGTCTTGCGAACAAGACAGTACGGTATTAGACTGAATCCGACCGAGAAACAAGAAGTCCGAATTTTGCGATTTAAATAAATTTAAATCGCAAAATAGCGGAGAGTAGTCGGGGCGACTACGCAGCGTGGCGCACGGAGCACAACTGACGGGCGAGCGAGCGGCGAGCGGTGGAGGGGATACGCGCAGCGGAGCGGCAGCGTAACGACCTTCCAAGGCGGGCGTCGAGCGTAGAATGGTTTTCCAAATTTTTTTTTTTTTTTTTTTTTTTTTTTTTTTTTTTTTTTTTTTTTTTTGTGGGGCATCTCGTAGTTAATCCTGAAAAGATTGTTACTACTTAAACGGATTGGGGCCCGGCGAGTTCTAAAAAGTTACCTTTTTAGGCCTCCAGCCGGGGCTTATTATACTTAAAAACTAAAGCGAAAGCTCTAAGGGTTACCCCGAGGGGGGTACGAACCTCGGCTTAGGCAATCGCTGATAGGGGGGGCAGCAAGGGACTGGCTGGATCTGAGTTAAATTATTTATGGACTAATTTAAAGCTAACGGCGCAGCATCGCGGGCTGGCTCTTGCAAGGGTCGGGAGGGACTGTTAAGTCGGGGTCGCGACGACGGACCTCGGCGGCGAGGTCGGTACGGTTTGTGTCTGTGTGCTGGTCTAGCTGTACTGGTCTCTTTTCGACTCTCCTGGAGGAGAGTAGTGGGATCATCAGGATCGGTAAGAATGTGCCGCGAGCGGCGGACTTTGCTAATACGGGAGGGGGTGTAAGTAGCTGCCGCCACAACCAGAGGGTTGCGGTGGGCTACGGCCCTATCGAAGTAGCGCTTCGAAGCGCGTTTTATGTATTGATGGATAGTCGGGAGTTTCATATCTAAATGAAGATTGATATTCCGAACAAACCAAGGCGAGCCTGTGGCTTGACGGAGAAAGCGGTTCTGGAGAGTCTGCATCCTATGGATGAATCGGGGCTTGGCATGTGCCCAGACTGGGCTTGCGTATGTCATAATCGGCCTGATACAAGCGGTGTAAAGCCGCTTCTTACACAGAAGAGACAATTTACTCCGCTTGTTCAGGACGCAATGGAGCCTACCGAGAGCGAAAGCGGCCCGCGAGCGAGCCTGCTTTATGTGCTCAGAAAAGGTGAGGTGTTCGTCGAGGATGACACCTAGATATTTGGCTTGCTTCGCCCAAGGGATCTGCTTGCCGAACATTGAGATGGGTCGGGGAGGGGGGTGATTACGTCGAGGTCGGGTGTAAAAGACCGCCTGACTTTTATCGGGATTGACTTCGATTCGCCACTTCCTGAACCATTCGCCGAGCTCGTCGACTGCGGTTTGGAGGTAGCGAACCAGCGCTGTGTCACTAAATCCCGAGAAAAAGATGGCAGTGTCGTCTGCGAACAGAGCTAACCTTGCCTTCTTGCTTCTGGGGATATCGCTAGTGAACAGCGTGAAAATGAGGGGGGCTAGTACAGAGCCTTGAGGGACTCCTGCACGAATCGGGTGAGGGGAGGAAAGTGCCCCTTCGATGCGATAGCGAAAGGTACGGTTCGCAAGAAAGTCTCGTAAGATGAGCACGAGACGGTCTGGCACTCCGAGTTGGTACAGCTTATATAATAAGCCGTTGTGCCAGACTTTGTCGAACGCTTTCGCTATATCGAAGTATACAGCGCCCGTGAACATACCACGCTGAAAACCAGCATTGATATGTTCGACGATACGGTGTACCTGATGGACACACGAGTGTTGGGTTCGAAAACCAAACTGCTCGTTGGGAATGAGGCCCTTGGTTTCGGCATAATCTCTGAGTCGCTTATAAATAAGTCTCTCATAGATTTTGCCGAGGACTTTGAGCAAACTGATGGGGCGATAGCTCGTGGGCTCGGTTTTGGGCTTACCGGGCTTAGGGATGCCAATGACGGTGGCTTCCTTCCACGCTTGGGGGAAAATGTTATTACTCAAGGCACCATTGAAGATGGTACACATGAGCATAATCAGGTGCGCGGGGAACAGCTTGATCACTCTGTTGGTGATGCCGTCTGATCCGGGGGCTTTACGAGATTTCAGACCCTTGATGATCTCGTGCACCTCGTCAGGTGTGACAGGGGGCAGGGGATCATCAGGGTCTTCAACGGGCGGGAGTGAGGCTTTGCGTTCGACTTCCGCGTTTACCTTATCGACAAACGCTTGGTCTACTGGCTGCGAACTGGGTGTGCATTGGGCTTCGAGGCTATCGGCTAGGCATTCAGCCCTGTCGATATCCTCGAATGCAATGGTCGCATCGGGGCGGGTCAGGGGGGGCATAGTGGAAAACTCAGAGGATTTCAGTTTCCTCTGAAGTTCCCAGAAAGCGAGATGAGTTGGCTCTGGTTCGCCCACCATCTTGTCCCAGTTAGCGTCACGCAGCTCAGTCACACGTGTCCTTACAGCACGCTGTAAGTAACGCATGTGAGCTTTGTTAGCGTCACAGGGAAAGTTGCTGTAGGCACGAACGGCCGCGTTCTTCTCTGTCAGCAGATCACGTACATCGTCGGGGAGCTTCCATTTACGGTCACCCGTATCTGGAACCTCCCGTGAACTTTCGTTCACGATCGATTGTACGTGCTCCGTGAGAGAGTCGATCGCGGCTGTTGTGTCGGCGACAGAGTCGAACTGATCTGGGATAGAGTCTAAGTGATGTGACGTGTTAGATTGTAAGCGTTCGCTTACTTTCTTCCAGTCAGTGATCACTTTAGTGGCGGGGGGTTGAGAGGGGTCGCGAGTACCTAATCGGGGGGCCAGGTTCATGACTACTGGTCGATGATCAGAGTCGAGTTCGTGAATAGCCTCTATAGAATCCAACCTTAAGTTGATATTCTTAAGGAGTGCTATGTCAAGAACGTCGGGTAACTGATCGGGGTCGAAAGGAAAGTGAGTGGGAGTCATCGGGGCGATGACGTCAAAGTTCATGGTAGAACAGAGGTTGAAAAGTTGCCTACCTCTAGTCGAGGTCCTGGTGCTATTCCAGGCGGGATGTTTGGCGTTGAGATCGCCCGCTATGATAACGGAGTCACTCATGCCGAAAAGTTCGGAGAGGTCATTAGTGAGGAGTTGAGGGTCCTCGGAACCGTCTGGGGGAGGGAAGTAAGCCGACACGATAGTGATTGGCTGGTGGCCTGTCAGTGCTAACCGACAGGCCGAAACTTCTAATCGGGAGAGTTGGGGAGTATCCATAGGTATGCAGTACAGGGACTTCCTATAGTATATGAGGGTGCCGCCTCTGTGACAACGTGACCTGTCGTTGCGAACTAAACGATAGTTTGCAATTTTCGGGTCGCGATGATGAGGTTTTAGGAACGACTCTTGAATGAGTAAAATGTCTACGTGATGGTCGCGGAGGAACGTGGCGATCTCATCACGTTGGCCGTGAATGCCGTTGGCATTAAAGAAACCTAGCTTTAGGGAACGGGGTTTTTGTCTAGTTAATATTCCGCGACTATCCATAATGGGGGCGTTGGGAGTTCATGACATGGATTGCTTGCGTGATCTCGGGATACGCAGCATAAATTGACTGGATACGGAACAAGTTGCCGCCGGCGGCAATTAGTTCCTGGGCCATCTGTTGGGCACGCGGGGAGAGGAACGTGCTATAGGTATTGAAGGTCCCAGTGATAACGTTAAACGCATCAAGGGGAGCCTGACCTTTCCTCTGTACGGGTACTGGTCCTGCCATAGGGGCAGTGGGGGGGGCCGCGGCGCGAGCGGGGGGAGCGGTCGCGGGAAAACCGGGGGGCGTAAGGGGCGCGGGGGCACGGGTACGCGGGTCCACTAATGGAGGGATGGGAGCGGGCTTAGGCCTGTAGGCCAGTGGGGGGAACTCCTTCTGGGAACTCATTAGAGGCCATTGGGAGGGACGCTGAGGGGCCAGTCTCACGGGGAGTTTGGCCGAGGGGGATTCCCTAGTCTGACGAGCGTCGAAACGCTTCGCCAATTTAGGGGAAGATGACTTGGGGGCTTTCGGGCAGCCCCGGTAGTTTGCCGGATGACCGGGCTCTTTGCAGAGCACACAACTAGGTGGCTCGGTGCAAAGAGTGCGGTCTTTAGGCCGGGTACAATCTGCTGTACCGTGGTCTCCCAGGCACTTGACGCACCTGGGAGTAGCGTAGCAGTTGTACGCTGAGTGCCCGTACAGTTGGCATCTGTGGCACTGGCCAATGATGCCTGACTTACGGGGCTTCTCGATTTTAAGGCCTGACAGGTTACAGACAGACCTTACATTGAATATGGGGTGGTGGCCCTCTGTGGGAGGGCACACCACCAAGACCATATCAAAGGCGGTACCTTGCCTGGACCGGTGCATTCGATGGACCTCTGTGACAGGCACGTTCTGTCGTTCGAGGTCCGCCTTAATATCGCTGGTGGCGATTTCGCAGGGGACCCTGCGAATCACCACCCTGGTCAGTCGCTCCTCGGGCAAGGAATACGTGTGAAAGGACACGTTCCTGGCAGAGAGGAGCCTGGTCAGATCGCGATAATCGCCTGACGTGGGGACTGATACTTTGATCCCGTGCTGGGTGGCACGGGCGCTAGTATAGTTGACCCTTTGGTCAACACACCATTTGGACACCTCCGTCCACTTGGCCTTGTCCTGTATAAATACAGGGGGCGGTGGAGGGAGTTTCCTGCCGGTGTTTGAGCCAGAGGGTACGGGCTGGGCGCTAGTTTTAGCGCGGGGCGCGGCAACCTTCGCGGAGGTTGAAGGCGAGGGGCGGGAGGGGGACGCGTTGGCGGCGGTCGCCGGTGGCGTGGAGGGGATGGACGCGGTCGCGGTGGCGGGGGTCGCCTGCGTAGCGGGGTGGGGGGGGGTTCGCGGTGGCGGAGGTCGCCTGCGGGGTGGGGGCGCGAGACGGAGGAGCGGAGTCCTCAGCCGCTATGATTTTAGCGGCCGGGGCTGAGCTGCTCGCCTTGTTTTTCTTGCGCTTGCTCCCTTTGCCCTTAGTATGGGAGACGAGCTCGTACGTCTCTGCGTCCGAGGACGAAGAGGAGTGCGAGTCCGTCTGGGGAGTGAGCGCGGCAGTATCGGGAGGAGTTGTGGGTACATCCTCCGTGTCCATTTCACACGGTGCATCGGTGGAGGCTGGGGCCTCGAGGGCGTCGCTGAAGTCAGCGATGCCCGGGCTAGGCGGAATTACGAGTTGCTCAGCTCTGTACAACTCGGAGAATTCGGCAGCGAAGTCTTTGTTTTTCTTTATCAATAAAAGAAAAACAGAGACAACCGCTCCGACCTCCGAGTGCTCAATGCTGAGCTGACCCGCTAGTTCAGCCAGGAGCGCCTCGATCCTAGCAAGTCTCTCCGTAGGATCCATGGGTTTATCCATGGCGGAGGGGAGGGGGGACCTAATCACTCATGAGAGTGATCCTGACACCAAAACCCTACTCCTACGTAGCCTAATCCCCGGTGGGATGCCGGGGGTGAGTGTTACACTCCCTGTCGGGTATAGACAGGGAGGTGATCCTGGTGAGCCCTAAGAGTGACTCCCGTCGCCAATCTTATTGTGCGAACGGGTTCCTAACCGGTCATGCGATGGGTACTGAAGGTACCCGACCAGTCTAGTGCGGGGGGTATAGATATACCCGCGGCACTAGTACGCGGCTGTGGAGGGAAGACTGTCACCGGGGCTGACGAGGGAAGCCCCCAAGGCCAGCGATCCGGGACCCGTCCAACTTTCGTCTAGCCCTGAAGGGGATAGACGGGTGCGTTGGGTCTGCACCCACTCGGCTTCGTTGGCAGCGTTAAGGTATCCACCGAGTGACCACGAAACTGTGGATTTGCCCTGAAGGGGCCACAACACAACACACGTTTTTGACGATTTTCTGACGAATCAAAATACCACTGTCTTGCGAACAAGACAGTACGGTATTAGACTGAATCCGACCGAGAAACAAGAAGTCCGAATTTTGCGATTTAAATAAATTTAAATCGCAAAATAGCGGAGAGTAGTCGGGGCGACTACGCAGCGTGGCGCACGGAGCACAACTGACGGGCGAGCGAGCGGCGAGCGGTGGAGGGGATACGCGCAGCGGAGCGGCAGCGTAACGACCTTCCAAGGCGGGCGTCGAGCGTAGAATGGTTTTCCAAATTTTTTTTTTTTTTTTTTTTTTTTTTTTTTTTTTTTTTTTTTTTTTTTTGTGGGGCATCTCGTAGTTAATCCTGAAAAGATTGTTACTACTTAAACGGATTGGGGCCCGGCGAGTTCTAAAAAGTTACCTTTTTAGGCCTCCAGCCGGGGCTTATTATACTTAAAAACTAAAGCGAAAGCTCTAAGGGTTACCCCGAGGGGGGTACGAACCTCGGCTTAGGCAATCGCTGATAGGGGGGGCAGCAAGGGACTGGCTGGATCTGAGTTAAATTATTTATGGACTAATTTAAAGCTAATGGCGCAGCATCGCGGGCTGGCTCTTGCAAGGGTCGGGAGGGACTGTTAAGTCGGGGGTCGCGACGACGGACCTCGGCGGCGAGGTCGGTACGGTTTGTGTCTGTGTGCTGGTCTAGCTGTACTGGTCTCTTTTTGACTCTCCTGGAGGAGAGTAGTGGGATCATCAGGATCGGTAAGAATGTCCCGCGAGCGGCGGACTTTGCTAATACGGGAGGGGGTGTAAGTAGCTGCCGCCACAACCAGAGGGTTGCGGTGGGCTACGGCCCTATCGAAGAAGCGCTTCGAAGCGCGTTTTATGTATTGATGGATAGTCGGGAGTTTCATATCTAAATGAAGATTGATATTCCGAACAAACCAAGGCGAGCCTGTGGCTTGACGGAGAAAACGGTTCTGGAGAGTCTGCATCCTATGGATGAATCGGGGCTTGGCATGTGCCCAGACTGGGCTTGCGTATGTCATAATCGGCCTGATACAAGCGGTGTAAAGCCGCTTCTTACACAGAAGAGACAATTTACTCCGCTTGTTCAGGACGCAATGGAGCCTACCCAGAGCGAAAGCGGCCCGCGAGCGAGCCTGCTTTATGTGCTCAGAAAAGGTGAGGTGTTCGTCGAGGATGACACCTAGATATTTGGCTTGCTTCGCCCAAGGGATCTGCTTGCCGAACATTGAGATGGGTCGGGGAGGGGGGTGATTACGTCGAGGTCGGGTGTAAAAGACCGCCTGACTTTTATCGGGATTGACTTCGATTCGCCACTTCCTGAACCATTCGCCGAGCTCGTCGACTGCGGTTTGGAGGTAGCGAACCAGCGCTGTGTCACTAAATCCCGAGAAAAAGATGGCAGTGTCGTCTGCGAACAGAGCTAACCTTGCCTTCTTGCTTCT
Source organism: Aporophyla lueneburgensis (assembly GCA_932294355.1). Lineage (NCBI taxonomy): Eukaryota > Metazoa > Arthropoda > Insecta > Lepidoptera > Noctuidae > Aporophyla > Aporophyla lueneburgensis. Next base: position 11,368,994 of record OW028763.1, read on the forward strand.
GGGGATATCGCTAGTGAACAGCGTGAAAATGAGGGGAGCTAGTACAGAGCCTTGAGGGACTCCTGCACGAATCGGGTGAGGGGAGGAAAGTGCCCCTTCGATGCGATAGCGAAAGGTGCGGTTCGCAAGAAAGTCTCGTAAGATGAGCACGAGACGGTCTGGCACTCCGAGTTGGTACAGCTTATATAATAAGCCGTTGTGCCAGACTTTGTCGAACGCTTTCGCTATATCGAAGTATACAGCGCCCGTGAACATACCACGCTGAAAACCAGCATTGATATGTTCGACGATACGGTGTACCTGATGGACACACGAGTGTTGGGTTCGAAAACCAAACTGCTCGTTGGGAATGAGGCCCTTGGTTTCGGCATAATCTCTAAGTCGCTTATAAATAAGTCTCTCATAGATTTTGCCGAGAACTTTGAGCAAACTGATGGGGCGATAGCTCGTGGGCTCGGTTTTGGGCTTACCGGGCTTAGGGATGCCAATGACGGTGGCTTCCTTCCACGCTTGGGGGAAAATGTTATTACTCAAGGCACCATTGAAGATGGTACACATGAGCATAATCAGGTGCGCGGGGAACAGCTTGATCACTCTGTTGGTGATGCCGTCTGATCCGGGGGCTTTACGAGATTTCAGACCCTTGATGATCTCGTGCACCTCGTCAGGTGTGACAGGGGGCAGGGGATCATCAGGGTCTTCAACGGGCGGGAGTGAGGCTTTGCGTTCGACTTCCGCGTTTACCTTATCGACAAACGCTTGGTCTACTGGCTGCGAACTGGGTGTGCATTGGGCTTCGAGGCTATCGGCTAGGCATTCAGCCCTGTCGATATCCTCGAATGCAATGGTCGCATCGGGGCGGGTCAGGGGGGGCATAGTGGAAAACTCAGAGGATTTCAGTTTCCTCTGAAGTTCCCAGAAAGCGAGATGAGTTGGCTCTAGTTCGCCCACCATCTTGTCCCAGTTAGCGTCACGCAGCTCAGTCACACGTGTCCTTACAGCACGCTGTAAGTAACGCATGTGAGCTTTGTTAGCGTCACAGGGAAAGTTGCTGTAGGCACGAACGGCCGCGTTCTTCTCTGTCAGCAGATCACGTACATCGTCGGGGAGTTTCCATTTACGGTCACCCGTATCTGGAACCTCCCGTGAACTTTCGTTCACGATCGATTGTACGTGCTCCGTGAGAGAGTCGATCGCGGCCGTTGTGTCGGCGACAGAGTCGAACTGATCTGGGATAGAGTCTAAGTGATGTGACGTGTTAGATTGTAAGCGTTCGCTTACTTTCTTCCAGTCAGTGATCACTTTAGTGGCGGGGGGTTGAGAGGGGTCGCGAGTACCTAATCGGGGGGCCAGGTTCATGACTACTGGTCGATGATCAGAGTCGAGTTCGTGAATAGCCTCTATAGAATCCAACCTTAAGTTGATATTCTTAAGGAGTGCTATGTCAAGAACGTCGGGTAACTGATCGGGGTCGAAAGGAAAGTGAGTGGGAGTCATCGGGGCGATGACGTCAAAGTTCATGGTAGAACAGAGGTTGAAAAGTTGCCTACCTCTAGTCGAGGTCCTGGTGCTATTCCAGGCGGGATGTTTGGCGTTGAGATCGCCCGCTATGATAACGGAGTCACTCATGCCGAAAAGTTCGGAGAGGTCATTAGTGAGGAGTTGAGGGTCCTCGGAACCGTCTGGGGGAGGGAAGTAAGCCGACACGATAGTGATTGGCTGGTGGCCTGTCAGTGCTAACCGACAGGCCGAAACTTGTAATCGGGAGAGTTGGGGAGTATCCATAGGTATGCAGTACAGGGACTTCCTATAGTATATGAGGGTGCCGCCTCTGTGACAACGTGACCTGTCGTTGCGAACTAGACGATAGTTTGCAATTTTCGGGTCACGATGATGAGGTTTTAGGAACGACTCTTGAATGAGTAAAATGTCTACGTGATGGTCGCGGAGGAACGTGGCGATCTCATCACGTTGGCCGTGAATGCCGTTGGCATTAAAGAAACCTAGTTTTAGGGAACGGGGTTTTTGTCTGGTTAATATTCCGCGACTATCCATAATGGGGGCGTTGGGAGTTCATGACATGGATTGCTTGCGTGATCTCGGGATACGCAGCATAAATTGACTGGATTCGGAACAAATTACCGCCGGCGGCAATAAGTTCCTGGGCCATCTGTTGGGCACGCGGGGAGAGGAACGTGCTATAGGTATTAAAGGTCCCAGTGATGACGTTAAACGCATCAAGGGGAGCCTGACCTTTCCTCTGTACGGGTACTGGTCCTGCCATAGGGGCAGTGGGGGGGGGCCGCGGCGCGGGCCGGAGGTGCGGTCGCAGGAAAACCGGGGGGCGTAAGGGGCGCGGGGGCACGGGTACGCGGGTCCACTAATGGAGGGATGGGAGCGGGCTTAGGCCTGGAGGCCAGTGGGGGGAACTCCTTCTGGGAACTCATTAGAGGCCATTGGGAGGGACGCTGAGGGGCCAGTCTCACGGGGAGTTTGGCCGAGGGGGATTCCCTAGTCTGACGAGCGTCGAAACGCTTCGCCAATTTAGGGGAAGATGACTTGGGGGCTTTCGGGCAGCCCCGGTAGTTTGCCGGATGACCGGGCTCTTTACAGAGCACACAACTAGGTGGCTCGGTGCAAAGAGTGCGGTCTTTAGGCCGGGTACAGTCTGCTGTACCGTGGTCTCCCAGGCACTTGACGCACCTGGGAGTAGCGTAGCAGTTGTACGCTGAGTGCCCGTACAGTTGGCATCTGTGGCATTGGCCAATGATGCCTGACTTACGGGGCTTCTCGATTTTAAGGCCTGACAGGTTACAGACGGACCTTACATTGAATATGGGGTGGTGACCCTCTGTGGGAGGGCACACCACCAAGACCATATCAAAGGCGGTACCTTGCCTGGACCGGTGCATTCGATGGACCTCTGTGACAGGCACGTTCTGTCGTTCGAGGTCCGCCTTAATATCGCTGGTGGCGATTTCGCAGGGGATCCTGCGAATCACCACCCTGGTCAGTCGCTCCTCGGGCAAGGAATACGTGTGGAAGGACACGTTCCTGGCAGAGAGGAGCCTGGTCAGATCGCGATAATCGCCTGACGTGGGGACTGATACTTTGATCCCGTGCTGGGTGGCACGGGCGCTAGTATAGTTGACCCTTTGGTCAACACACCATTTGGACACCTCCGTCCACTTGGCCTTGTCCTGTATAAATACAGGGGGCGGTGGAGGGAGTTTCCTGCCGGTGTTTGAGCCAGAGGGTACGGGCTGGGCGCTAGTTTTAGCGCGGGGCGCGGCAACCTTCGCGGAGGTTGAAGGCGAGGGGCGGGAGGGGGACGCGTTGGCGGCGGTCGCCGGCGGCGTGGAGGGGATGGACGCGGTCGCGGTGGCGGGGGTCGCCTGCGTAGCGGGGTGGGGGGGGGGTTCGCGGTGGCGGAGGTCGCCTGCGGGGTAGGGGCGCGAGACGGAGGAGCGGAGTCCTCAGCCGCTATGATTTTAGCGGCTGGGGCTGAGCTGCTCGCCTTGTTTTTCTTGCGCTTGCTCCCTTTGCCCTTTGTATGGGAGACGAGCTCGTACGTCTCTGCGTCCGAGGACGAAGAGGAGTGCGAGTCCGTCTGGGGAGTGAGCGCGGCAGTATCGGGAGGAGTTGTGGATACATCCTCCGTGTCCATTAGACACGGTTCATCGGTGGAGGCTGGGGCCTCGAGGGCGTCGCTGAAGTCAGCGATGCCCGGGCTGGGCGGAATTACGAGTTGCTCAGCTCTGTACAACTCGGAGAATTCGGCAGCGAAATCTTTGTTTTTCTTTATCAATAAAAGAAAAACAGAGACAACCGCTCCGACCTCCGAGTGCTCAATGCTGAGCTGACCCGCTAGTTCAGCCAGGAGCGCCTCGATCCTAGCAAGTCTCTCCGTAGGATCCATGGGTTTATCCATGGCGGAGGGGAGGGGGGACCTAATCACTCATGAGAGTGATCCTGACACCAAAACCCTACTCCTACGTAGCCTAATCCCCGGTGGGATGCCGGGGGTGAGTGTTACACTCCCTGTCGGGTATAGACAGGGAGGTGATCCTGGTGAGCCCTAAGAGTGACTCCCGTCGCCAATCTTATTGTGCGAGCGGGTTCCTAACCGGTCATGCGATGGGTACTGAAGGTACCCGACCAGTCTAGTGCGGGGGGTATAGATATACCCGCGGCACTAGTACGCGGCTGTGGAGGGAAGACTGTCACCGGGGCTGACGAGGGAAGCCCCCAAGGCCAGCGATCCGGGACCCGTCCAACTTTCGTCTAGCCCTGAAGGGGATAGACGGGTGCGTTGGGTCTGCACCCACTCGGCTTCGTTGGCACCGTTAAGGTATCCACCGAGTGACCACGAAACTGTGGATTTGCCCTGAAGGGGCCACAACACAACACACGTTTTTGACGATTTTCTGACGAATCAGAAATACCACTGTCTTGCGAACAAGACAGTACGGTTTTAGACTGAATCTGAAGAAACAGGAATTTCCGAATTTTGCGATTTAAATAAATTTAAATCGCAAAATAGCGGAGAGTAGTCGGGGCGACTACGCAGCGTGGCGCACGGAGCACAACTGACGGGCGAACGAGCGGCGGGCGGTGGAGGGGATACGCGCAGCGGAGCGGCAGCGTAACGACCTTCCAAGGCGGGCGTCGAGCGTAGAATCATGGTTTTCCAACTCGTGTTGAATTCGCGACGCCCCCGTCAGGGGGCGCGGCGGGCGGCGCCAGAGCATTGCTCCCTGGCCGCGGAGGGTTCGCGGTGGCCCGCTAAAACGGGCCCCTCACTGTGTTGCCCCTTGGGCAATAGATAGTTTTGGACGCGTTATTTTTAACGCGTCCAAAACTATCTATGTGAGTGGTTGCTGTGCGTGTCTCTGTAGGCGCGCCGCGACGTTGAGTTAATATCAACGCCGCTTTCTTCACGACATCTTGGCGGTCTGTCCCCGCCAGGTGAGACCCCCGGTTACCCGGGGGAGGCCCGGCGAGAGACGACCAGCGACAAGATGCCGACTCGACGCTCCCACAGAGTAAAGTGCGCGCCCCCGCTTATCCCGTTTTCCAGAGCAAGCCGGTAGCGGTCTAAGCTAAGGGGCAGTATGTGCGTATGGGCGGCATTGTGCTGTGTGACACCGCCCATGTTAACGCGACGCGCGGGCCCGTCCGCGCGCACGTGTGTGTCTTGGCGCCTGTTAAGAGGTGGGTGTCTGATTTCGTTACGTGACATGCCTATATTAACTTAGAACACGCCACGCAGCGAGTGTGTGTTATGAGTGTAGAGTTCTGTTTGTCAAGGTAAGCCGCGTGTAACCTGGGTGCGACTTACCCGGGAGTCAAGTCCGGTCATGGTGTCAGTCGTCCCTGACCAGGTCGCGGGGCAGAGGTCTCGCGTCAGGGGGCCGCGTATGCCAGGGCGCGATCTGTTTGACGTGAGGCCATTCAGACGCGCCGGCACGCGCGAACATCCCCTTCGCGAGGCGCCGCACATGATCATCCAGGCTCTCGATCCCGAGATCCCGCTGGATGATGTCGTTCCTCACGTAGCGAGGAGCATTCACGATGGTCCGCAGCGCCAGATGTTGTTGCGTGCGGAGCAGCTTTCGGCTCGACTCGCTCGTGAGGGCGAACCAAGCGGGGGCGGCGTACGTCAACACCGGGCGCACGTACATCTTGTACACGCCCAGCTTGACGCGCGCCGGGATTCGGGACGAGAGCACGGGCCGGAGGAGATAGCGGGCGACTCTATCAACCACCACCCTGAAAGTTCTATTAGAGAGGAAAGTAGAGACCACCTTAACTACGCGACGGGGCGCGTCGGTGGTGGCCATCTTATAAACAAGGCCCTCATGCCACACTCGGTCGAAGGCCTTCTCCATGTCGAGGAATACTGCTACCGCGTACTCCTTCTTGTTGCGCGCAGCTGCGAGGTGGTGCAGTACCCTCGACAGCTGGAGCGTCGTGCTATGCTCCGCCCGAAACCCGAACTGTTCCGGGCGCGGCGTCATATGCGGTAGGAGATGTCGCAGCAGGAGTGCTTCGAACACCTTGGAGACTGTCGGCAGCAGGGTGATCGGCCGATAGCTCTCCGGCTTCAGCACGTTCTTTCCCGCCTTAGGCAGCATTACGACGCGCCCCTCCTTCCACGAATCGGGGAAGGTGCCGGTGCGCAGTATCGCCGTAAACAGGCGCGCCAGCGCCGCTACCATACGGTACGGCAGGTGGCGCAGCACTGTGTTGGTGACACCGTCAGCACCGGGGGCCTTCCTGGGCTTCGTCCTCAGGATGGCGCGTCGCACTGCGTTGGGCGAGAAGAAGATCGGCTCTTCATCGGGAGCTATCGGCAAAGCGAAGTAGTCTCCCAGGTGTTTCTCGACTGCTGCGACATGGTCGGTGTCTTGAGTCGGGTTTGGGCGGAACTGACGCTCCAGGTGATCGGCGAAGACCTCCGCCCGGTCCTCCGCTACGTATTTGAGTGCCCCGTCGCTGTTCAACAAGGGACGCACCGGGGCTGGGGTATTCGATAACTGGCCGCACAATCTGTGTATCGACGGCCAGCTGTCCGTCGCTTCATCAATTCTCTCTTCCCAGCCCGCGGCGGTCTGGGCCTGTAACTCGGCCTTGACCCTTTCCGCGAGACGGTTCAGCTGCGTCTTAAGTGTAGGGCAGCGGAGCTGTTGCCACTGCTTGCGTAGGCGCCTCTTCTCGGCGATCATCCTTGACAGCCGCGGAGGTAGAGGCGGTAATAGGCCCCCCTCCTGCGGCTGCACAGTAGTCGCCGTTTGCAAGGCGCTCTGTATGCAAGCAGTGACGTCACGCGCCGCCCTGTCGACGTCCGCGGAAGTAGCGATAGGCCGAGTCGGCACGGTGGTCTCTACTTCCTCTGAGAATTGGGTCCAGTCTATACGTCGACGTGGCGCCACAGGTTTCAGGCGGGTCGGCACACCCGAAAGGACGACGAGCACCGGGTGATGATCCGACCGGAGCTCGTCGTCGATCACATGCTGGGTGATCTGGCAGTGTAGCCCTCGGTGGACCACAATGTCCAGCACGTCCGGCATGTACGAGACAGCGTCTGGGTAATGGGTGGGTGTCTCTGGGCCGGACACTGTGTAACCGAAGGCTTCGGCATCAGCTAAGAGCCGTCTCCCCCCGGTATTCGTGCGGCACGAGTTCCACGCCGGGTGCTTGCAATTCAAGTCACCGGCGAGGAGAGTGGGACGCGTAGAGCCCGATATTAGGGCCCGCAACTCAGATGTGTCTAAGTGAGTTGCGGGCGGCTTATAACAGGCGTACACGTCAATGTCCTCGCCGGCTACGTGCAGCTGAACACCCAGCGCGTAAAACGTGCCAAGTGACGGCAAGGGGAGTTCCTGGTGGACGACTCTTCGCCTTACCAGTACTACCAGACCACGGTAGTTCTGGAGTGCCGACCGTTCGTCCTGCCTGTAAATATGGTACCCCGGGAACCTAATCCTGTCTCCGGGGCCCAACAGCGTCTCGCTGATTAGCGCCACGTCGACGTCCTGCTCTCTCAGGAGGTGGCGGAGGGGGGCGACCTTGTCCCGAAGGCCGCGGGCGTTCCAGTGGATCACCCTCAACGGTCTAGCCATGGTACAGGGTAAGTAACCTGGCCAGACCGTCGAGGATGACGGTCTCTACATTTTGGCCCTGCCTGATGGCCTTAATTAGGTCCATCAGCAGCTGGATCGCACAGGCCGTGAAATCGCTCCTGGTGGTGCCAGGAGTCCGAGTGGTGCGTGGCGGTGCGGCGTGGGCGTCGACGTCGGCAGCGCCGCGACTCGGTTTGGGCTCGGGGTATTTATGGGTCTTATTCTTGCTCCTCTTCGGTTGAACCGGTCGCGGCGCTGTGCCGGCGCTGGTGGTGGGCACCACCTCCTCGGCCTGTGCCCCGCTGGTGGCAGGGCCAGCCCTCGGGACGACTGGTTCTTCGGTTATTGTGGTCGCCGCGGGGGGTTTGGGCTTCTTGCCTTTCCCTTTTCCCCCGCGCCTCTTCTTCCTCCGCCTAGTGGAGGATGGCTGCGCATTTCTGGGCGTGGGCCCGTTGGCCGCCGCCATCAGAGATGATGCGCCCGGTGGCCCTTCTGGCTCCACCTGCCTCTCGGTGGCCGCCAAGGGCCGGCGTGTGGAGGCGGATCTGGCGGCGGTCCCCGCCCGCCTGTTCCGTATTTCAGCCTGGTAGGCGGGGCACTTTATGTTGCACGCGGGGTGCGGGCCACCACAATTTATACAGGTGGCCGGCTCCTCCCGCGGGCGTGGGCAGTCCCTTGCTGTGTGCTCGCCCCCGCATCGCACACAGGCGAGCGGACGGTGACACTGGTGCGAGCTGTGACGGAACTGCTGGCACCGGTGGCACTGAGCGGGCCCACGCTTCCCACGCCAGGCCTCGATTTTGACACCCCTCATCATCATGAAGATGGAGGTGTCGTATATGGCCCGGACGTCTGGGGTCTTTTTCAAAATTGCGTGGAATACGCAGCCGGGTCTTCCTTGTGCGCCCTTGATGTGACGCACGTACTCCGGCTGGTATCCCAAATTACGCAGCTCATCCTCTATCTCCTGAGGGCTAGTGTCCGCTGGCAGCCCCCTTATGGCCACCTTTAGGTTCTTCTCCGCTGGTAGGGAGTAGGCGAACCAGGCGACGCCCTCTTCTTTCTCCAGGCCAGTCAGGTACCGCTGGACCAGCCTGTACTCTTCCTCCGAGTCGGGGGTAAAACGTACCCCCCCCCCGTAAGGCCGAGCATTAGGCGGCCGGCCCAGCTTGGCAGCGATGGCCCGGAAATGTGTTGCCCAGTTCGGCAACTTCTCCACCACCAGCGGAGGATATCTCAGTTTTTTAGTTTTCTTACCTGCTGGGGCCGTCGTCGTCGCGGCGCCAGAGGCAGCAGTGGCAGCAGGTGTGGCAGCAGGGGTGGCGGGGGGCCGCGCAGCGGCGCTGGACCCAATTCCTCTGCTCCGGGTGGACGCCGACGGAGAAGGCGTAAGGCGCGCCGCGTCGGCAAAGGTGGGCGACGCTGGCGTGTCCCGACCCCGCGGCGCGCTGTCGCGCTGTGGCCGCGGCGGGTCCAGGCAGTACCGCTTCGCCTCCTCCGGTTGGTCCCCCGAGCTGCGTCTCCTCCTGTGACGCTGGGGCTTCGGATCCAATTCAAACTCGAAGCCGAACCCCAGCGACGGCGTTGGTGAGAAGGCCGGGGTAGTCGCGTCGGCCTCCGCCTCTCCCACGTAGGGCCGCTGGCCGGATCGCGGCGTCGTATCGTATGACACGTCGCCGCGACCGGAGGCGGCCGAGCCCGCAGACGCCAGCGACATGCTCGATCCCGCATGGGACGAGCACGCCGACATCATAGCGGGCGAGTCGAAGGCGGAGGCTCGCGGTGGAGCGGGCGAGTCTGGTGCGTAAGGCACCGCTCGCACCGGGCGGCTGTGTGGCCCCGTGCTGGCCGGGCGCTCCTGCTCCCTCGACGCGCTTGGTCCCGCTGGCAAGAAGCGGGGGTCCAACGCGGAGGTGCGAGGAGCTGGGCCAGCACGAGACGGCGTCGGTGCTGGTGCAGGCGGGGCGCCGCTGCGCGCCGGCGGCGAAGTAAATCGCGGCGGCGGCGCAGCGGGGCGCGCGGGTGGCGCGCGGGGGCGCGCGGAGGTCGCGGTGGGGTGCGCAGGTGGCGCGGTGGCGCGCACACCGTGCGCGGACTGCGCGTGGGACGCGCCGGAGCGCGCAGCAGGCGCGGCTGGGTGCGCCGTAGGCGCATGATGCGCCGTGGGCGCAGGGTGCGTGGGCGACGCGGCGGAGCGCCCAGTAGGCGCGGTCCGCGCGGCCGGCGCAGCGGGGCGCACGGGCGGCGCGGCGGAGCGCCCACTCGGCGCAGCGGGGCGCACGGGAGCGGGCACGCGCGCGGGCGGCGCTGCGGTGCGCGCTGGGTCGCGGCCCGAACCGGCGGCAGGACCCGGGGCCTGGATAGGCACCGGCCGAAACGCCGCGGGGCGGACGGCCACAGCGTGGTGCCGGCCCGACGACGGTGTAGGCGCAGCGCGCGCAGGCGCCAGCGTCGTCGACGGGCCCGCAGTCGCAGCGGCGCTCGTTGCCCCTCCTCCTCTTCCTCTTCGGGGGTCTTCCCCCCCTCCTCTTCTCGGTGCGGCCAGCGGCGCACCGGACGACGCGGCGCCGATGTTCGGCAGCGACGTCGCCCGGTCCAACGCCGGACGCTCCTCTTCCTCCTCCGTTGTCCCGGCATCGCGGCCCAATGAGCCGCGCTTGCCGGGCTTAGGCATCACGGGGGCGTAGGCCTCCCGCGACCGCTGCGGCGGCGATCCGCCGGGCAGCGAGCCTCCGCTCGTGTCGCCCCAGGTGCCGGCTGGTCCCTGGATCGACACGTGCGGAAGTGGTTAAAAACTGAGCACTGAAAGCACTAGTGCGGTCCGCGCAGGAATGGGCAGTGCGTGTGGGATAGCACTGCCTTGGCCACTGAGCCAATCCATGGTTTTCCAAACTGATTCGCCCTATATTTATACTATACGTGGAGCTCAGCGGGGCGGGGGGACAGAAACGGGAGGCGCGCGGGGGGAGTCGAGCCGCGCTCGTCGCTGGTTGGTCAGTTCGACGATGTCTCTTAAAGTTGTTTGTTTCGTAAAATAGAATTTGCTTGACTACTGAACCTAAGCATGTTATAATAATAGATTCCTGTTAATAAAACGGGAGTCAGGTGTTGTAGGCGGGGGTGACGGTGTTCCCTTGACGAAAGAGTGAAATTAAACCAGTCAGAATGTCGTAATAATTGAGTATATTTGGCACACATAAATTACACGGAAATCACTAAAATGGTTGTAAAAGAGTACACAGCACACAATATAAAATACAGTTAGAATAAGCAGTACACATAATTAAATCCTAGCTATATTACACTTGAAGACTGGCTAACTAGATATAGGGTACATCGCGACTAAGCAGTGGACAGCGGAGCCACTTACTTCACAAACACTACGTGGTAACTTGATGATTCATGTGAACTTGTAACAATACTAAATCCAAAAATAGACGCTCGGCCCTTTTATAACTTTTGTTGCCTACCGCAAGTAGCGTATACATTTCTTTACTTTGATTAGCCGCTCCGCCAATTGAGAGCGAGAAAAATGGACTTTCCCTAAGATACAGGTTTCGACTTGTCGAGAATTTCAAAACACGTGTAAGCGAGTTCAAGGTTTCTGCTTTCTTATTGGATTAACAATGTGGCTCGTCCTATTGGACATACGCTACTTTCAAAATCGTGTACGAACTACGTAAGATATTTTAGGTATATTCATACCTACTCACAGCTAATTAGTGCTTTACAATAAATGAGTTAGGTAACTATAAGCTAATTAGTTTTATACAAACATAACACAGGCATTACAGACTAATTAGATTCCAACAGGTTATTGTTACAGGTAATTGCAGGTTAATTAGAATTCAAAAGGTCAAGACAATGGTAATACAGCTGATTATAAACATACATCGGTATTTACTTAAGTATCTTCATGGAAATCTACTACTTTTATTAAAGAACAGTATAGGTATTTGTTTAGGTATTTTACAGAGGCTATACCGGAGTTACCGAATACAATAGCGAGGAGATATTAATGTTAAAAGTTAGTTAGTCTCATAGGGCGTCGCCCAAAACAATAAAGAAACATAAATACTAACTATAGCTTGTTTTATTGAGCTTCGCCTACATTCCACCCCCTGTAACAGGGTTCAACCGACTTACAATTCTTGGTCTGTGGGAAGCACAATAATCTTCGCTACGGGTCGACGTAGGACCCCATTTACAGTCTTAACATCTACTACACGGATAATACCATCGTGTCCATGATACACAGCTTTGATGAGACCTTTGGTCCACGCACTTCGCGGTCTATTATTGTCCACAATCACTACTACGTCACTGATACGTACGTTCGGCACATTGTTTAACCACTTTTCCCGACGTTGGAGCGTAGGCAGGTACTCTCGCAGCCAGCGCCGCCAGAACATGTCGGCGAGCGCGTTCACGCGCCGCCACTGCCGGCGAGAGTCGATGTCTTCGGCGTCGCTCGATGCAAACGGAGTACTCCCGGACGCAGTGCCCAGGAGTAGATGGTTCGGCGTCAGGACCACGGGCTGGTCGTGGTCGTCGTTCACGTAGCTCAGTGGCCGGCTGTTTACGATCAGCTCGGCTTCGGTGAGGAGGGTGTAGAGGACCTCCTCACGAGGGGCACGCTCCTTGAGCGTACTGCGAAGTGCGTTCTTCACGGATCTCACCAGGCGCTCCCAGCAGCCACCCATGTGTGGGGCCGCCGGGGGATTGAAGTGCCATTCGATGCCACGGTGAATGGCCTCGGCCCTTATCTGACCTTGGTTGAGGTCTTTCAGGGCTGCTCGAAGCTCGGTATTGGCCCCGATGAAGTTGGTACCCTGGTCAGAGTACAGATGTGCTGGTTGCCCGCGGCGCGCTATGAGGCGCCGCAAGGCTAGTATGGCGGAGTCGGCGCTTAGGGAAGCGGCCAACTCAAGGTGGACGGCGCGTGTAGTGAGGCAGGTGAATAGGACACCCCACCTCTTCTCGCGCCGTCGCCCGATTGCGACCTCCATCGGGCCGAAGTAGTCCACCCCCACTCGCACAAAGGCTCGTCTGGATGGTTCCAGCCTTGCGAGCGGCAGGTCACCCATCTTCGGTGGCGCGGGCTTGGCTCGGCAGACGCGACAGAGTTGGCAGTTGGCAACCACTGTCTTCACTGAGGTTCTGATTTTAGTGACCCAGTATTTTTCCCGTAGATTGTTGACGACGGTCTCGTGGTTGGCGTGCAGAGCCATCGCATGGTAATGAGCGATTAGCTTTCTTGTCAGAGGATGGCGGCCCTCCAGGATAATAGGGTGCCGCTCGCCAAACGTGAGCACCTCACAGGCACTCAGGCGCCCTCTCACTCGTAGCAACCCGTCGTCGGCTAGCATGGGGTCGAGAGCCTTGATGCTGCTGCTGCTGGGAACGGGCAGGCCTTTAAGGATGGTGGCCCGCTCGCTTTGAAAGCTTTCTTCTTGACACAGCCTCAACAGGCTGTTGTGAGCATCTTCTAGGTCTCGCTGACACAGCTCCGTAGTCGACCGACGTTTACGACATCGGCCGCTGAAGATGAGCACGCGCGCCATGACACGCTGAATGCGCGTCCACGATGAGTAGCGCTCGTACTCTAGGAGTGGTGCCGCCGGTGCTGCCGCGGCGTGGACCCGCTGGATGCGCTCAAGGTCCGCTTCCGACGCCTCAGCCTCGGGACACGCAGGCCACAGCTCCTGTGGGTTACATAGAAACGAGGGGCCCGAGAGCCACTCCGCGTGGTCATCGGGCCAACACAACCTGGTGGCCTTATCAGCTGGGTTATCCTGTGAAGGTACCCAGCGCCAGTTGCCTCTGTCTGACAGCCTATCTATTTCGGCTAGTCTGTGCGAGACGAATCGTTGAAATTCCTGTGCATCGGAGTTTATCCATTTTAATACAGTCTTGCTGTCGGTCCAAAGGAATTTCTTTTCGATTCGTATACCTAACTCTTTGTGGGCAGTGTCTGCTATACGACAGGCTAACACGGCTGCTTGTAACTCTAGCCTGGGAATGGATACTACTTTTTGTGGAGCTACTCGCGCTTTCCCTAGTAACATAACCGATTCCCTCTTTCCTTCAGAGTTAGAGCCCACTAGGTATACTACTGCGGCGTAAGCAAGCTCGCTGGCGTCCCCGAACGCGTGTAATTCTAAATTATCGAGTTTTAACCCGTACCACCGCGGTATTTTTAATTCGTTTAAGCGGTATAAATTATGGAGCCAATTAAACCATACTTTGGCGTCCTTTTCTTTTAAGGGTTCGTCCCATTGTATTCCCGACTTCCATATTCGTTGCATTAATATGCGTGATTGAATTACACACGGGTATAGGAAACCTAGCGGGTCGTAAATCGACATTATCATACTAAGAAATTGTCTTTTAGTGGGCACTAAGCTACCATTTATAATTTCCGGTGGTAGTCTCTTAAATGACAGATCAAAACCTAACTCGTCGTCTTTAGGTGACCATATTAAACCTAGGGTCCTCTCTACTGAGCCTGTTCCCTTCTCAAGGGCTACCTTATCAGGCATTTCTATTTTCAGCCTTTCCCTTAGCTCCGATGAGTTAGTGACCCACCCCCGGATAATGAATCCACCGGATGCATGTATTCGTGTCACTTCCTCTATTAACGTGTTAGCCTTCTCCTCGGTCCAAGCACTATCTAGATAGTCGTCCATATAGTGCCTAGATTTAATGGCTTCCACAGCTTCGGGATAAACATCAATGAAATCATCGGCATTTTTGTTGAGTATATATATTGCCGTAGTAGGGGACGAGGCTGCACCAAATATCATGGAATTCATCGCGTATGTATCTGGTTCTTTATGGTGATCCGCGCCTCTCCATAAAAATAATTGCGCGCCTTGATCTTCTGCCCTTATTTTTACTCGTAAGAACATATCAGCGATATCCCCTGAAAACGCGACGGGGCCTATCCTGAACTTAATTAAAATACCTAGCAAAGAATTCAGTAAGTCAGGTCCGGTTAGCAGATTATCATTTAAACACGTCCCATGAGACGTAGCGGCTGCGTCGAACACGAGACGTAGCTTGCCCGGTTTGTTCGGGTTAACGACTCCGAAATGCGGTAAGTACCAAACCGGCGAGCTGTCTATGTTACCGTCTACTTTACGCGCGTAACCTTCGTCTACTAACCTACCTATCTGAGCTGAATATTGCTCAGCGAAACTAGTGTCTTTACGCATACGTTTCTCTATGCCGTACAGCCTTTGCCTGGCCTGATTATAATTATCAGGTAACTGAATATTGTCATGTTTCCACAACAAACCGACCTCCCATTGTGACTGGTCAGGGATACGATGGCTAGTGCTGTCTAACACGGCTAATGCCCTTTCGACATCTTTATGTTTACGTAAATTCTCTGAAATACCTATCGCTTCTAGCTCAAACTGTGATTTAACTAGATTATGTAAATCAGGAAGGGAAACGGTCATGCAACTAACACATTCTTTACTATTATTATTGTTATTAATATTAAATGGTCCATGTATGACCCAACCTAACTTAGTGAGTGAGGCAACTGGCTTACCGGATTTTCCTTGGCGGATGTCCTGACTGACGAGCAGCTCCCAGTTGTCCTGTCCGAGAAGCAGCAGCGGTTTGGCTCCCCTCATCTCTACGCAACCCAAGTCGCGTAGGTGCGCGTTGTCGTCGATCACTGTGGCGGTCACTGTTTGCGTTGGTAGGTTAATGTCCACTATTGTCCGACACGTAATGTTATGGCACTGACCGTTAGGTCCTTTTACGCGCACTTGTACCACTCGCGACGTTGAGTCTGTTACTCCGTAGCCACCCGCGGTTTTTAAGGAGAGAGGAACACATGGGCCCACTAAGTCTGTGGCGAGCGAGCTGTCGATGAGTGACACGGTCGCACCATCGTCCAGTAGTGCGTAACACTGATTATCGTCACTGTTTCCATCGCTGACCGTTACTGGCATAATTTTCAGTAGTGCCGTAGCTCGCCACTCGCCTATATTTGTGACGCTTTCCGTCTTACTTTCTGGCGGCGTAGCCACCTTTTCTTTCGGCTGCTTATCCGCGTGTAACAGCAGGTGATGTCCGAACCCGCACTTCTTGCATCTACTCGCACGGCAAAACCTCTTGGGATGTTTACTCACGAGACATTTGAAGCATGTGTTCTTCTCCTTTATCGTGTCCCAACGCTGTTGAACGGTAAGCTTTTTGAACTGGTCACACTCTTCTATGTTGTGCTTTCGTTGACATATAACGCATTCTTCAGGAGCGGCAGACTCGTCGCTCTGCGTGTTCACTCGTTGCGTCAACGGAGGCCTGCTCGCGGCTGAGCGCGCGGCGTTGGCTGGCCGGGACTGACCGGCGCCGCCATACTTCTGCTGTTGCTTGGCAGGGGGCTTCGATGGACCGGGCTCAAACATACTCGCCTGAGTGTAGTACGACGTTGAGCGTGTCAAGTGTATCAGAAAATGTGATAATATTTCTAGATTTGGAGACACTCTTAGGTCCACCCCCTGTGTGTTGTCCAGGCCCATTGCGAAGTCACCGTATTGCGCGCGCTGTACAGGGGTCAGCTTGCTCAGCAGGTCACTCACCAGCTGTGGATTATTTATATATCCATCCGCACGAATATTTTTGAGTAACGAAACACAATTTCGGACCGTTGACGAGAATTTCCTTAGTTCGCGTCCACTTTCCGTTACTCTAGGTAATTCTTTGACCTTTTGTATGGCGTACTGTAGCACTAGGGTCGGGTGACCGTACTCATCCTCTAGCGCGCGCATTATCTCGGACGGATCAGTTGACGATCGTAGTAAGTCCTCTACTGATACCTTTGCGTCGCCTTGTAACGAGGTTTTTAATCGTGCTAAGTTTTCGTGCGCCTTGAAATTGTATAATTGTGATGTTTCCCAGTACATGTTCCGATATGATATCCAGTCGGCTGGGTCACCTTTGAAGTAGGGCAATTCATATGCCTGTCTTGGTACCGGTCGTGGTGGTCGTGCCATGTTCGTGATAGCCTCTGCCAGTCTGTCTATCTTACGGTCTCTGTCCCCTGACGATTCTCTCCGCCTTTCTCTTTCATCCACTCCGTACTGCATCTGCCGCCGTGTATCCGACTCGAGTGTGGCTACTCGAGGTACACTTGCGACCGGAGTGGTAAAGGCGGTATAACGGCTGGGTAACTGGAACCTTACTCCATCTGACGTTACTGGCATGTACCTGGACGTAATTGGTGCCGTTATGTTAGGTAACGGTACAGACGCGGATGTCCTAGGTACTCGGGACTGGTCTAGATCACGCGGCACTGACGACCCACGGTGGTTATTCACAAGATTCACCCTACTTACGGTTTGTTCACGGGGGTCAGATGTTTCACGGGGCGCAGCCATTTCAATAGGTGCGCCTGACACAGCCGGCGTCCCCAATACTTCTATCAATTGGGGGACCTGGGGCGTGGTTTTCACCCACTCTTCGACGCGCTGTGTCGTACTCCCATCTGACTGTGAATCATCGCTTTCAGCGGCCGCCTCTATCTCAGCTATTTCCGCTTCCATCCTTTTTTTGACGAGGTTTTCCTTGTCTTTGACCAGGTTCTCTTTCAACTGCACTAATTCGCGCTCCGCTTCGTACTCGATCCATTTTTTAAGGTAATCGACGCTCTTGTGGCTATTTCTTGACGATATTTTGCTGCGCGGCGAGGTGTGGCGACCCTTGGGCGCTGCCTGCCCCTCGTGCGCTCTCTCTGACGTCAATTTACTGTGGTCAATTAATCGGCCACCGGTGAGCGGAATATTGCGAGCGGACGTCGATGCCAACGTCGGTGCTACGGACGGAGAACCTGGAGCCCTCTCGGATGGTAAGCCTGAGTCAGAGACGATGTCCTCTGCTTGTCGCGTACCCATTTCTTCCGCCAGTCTTCGTAACTTGCTGCGTGTGGTGATTTCACTTCTGTGACTCATGATTCTGACTGGTTCACTCTATTCTAATTGAACCTGATCCGGCTCGCAAGGACCAAAATGTTAATAAAACGGGAGTCAGGTGTTGTAGGCGGGGGTGACGGTGTTCCCTTGACGAAAGAGTGAAATTAAACCAGTCAGAATGTCGTAATAATTGAGTATATTTGGCACACATAAATTACACGGAAATCACTAAAATGGTTGTAAAAGAGTACACAGCACACAATATAAAATACAGTTAGAATAAGCAGTACACATAATTAAATCCTAGCTATATTACACTTGAAGACTGGCTAACTAGATATAGGGTACATCGCGACTAAGCAGTGGACAGCGGAGCCACTTACTTCACAAACACTACGTGGTAACTTGATGATTCATGTGAACTTGTAACAATACTAAATCCAAAAATAGACGCTCGGCCCTTTTATAACTTTTGTTGCCTACCGCAAGTAGCGTATACATTTCTTTACTTTGATTAGCCGCTCCGCCAATTGAGAGCGAGAAAAATGGACTTTCCCTAAGATACAGGTTTCGACTTGTCGAGAATTTCAAAACACGTGTAAGCGAGTTCAAGGTTTCTGCTTTCTTATTGGATTAACAATGTGGCTCGTCCTATTGGACATACGCTACTTTCAAAATCGTGTACGAACTACGTAAGATATTTTAGGTATATTCATACCTACTCACAGCTAATTAGTGCTTTACAATAAATGAGTTAGGTAACTATAAGCTAATTAGTTTTATACAAACATAACACAGGCATTACAGACTAATTAGATTCCAACAGGTTATTGTTACAGGTAATTGCAGGTTAATTAGAATTCAAAAGGTCAAGACAATGGTAATACAGCTGATTATAAACATACATCGGTATTTACTTAAGTATCTTCATGGAAATCTACTACTTTTATTAAAGAACAGTATAGGTATTTGTTTAGGTATTTTACAGAGGCTATACCGGAGTTACCGAATACAATAGCGAGGAGATATTAATGTTAAAAGTTAGTTAGTCTCATAGGGCGTCGCCCAAAACAATAAAGAAACATAAATACTAACTATAGCTTGTTTTATTGAGCTTCGCCTACAATTCCAGTATCCTATAATATTGACGATGAGCGTTTGACTCAGAAAATACCGTAACAGTACAGTGTATTCAGTTTTTAAAAGAAAGAAAGAAAAAAAAAAAAAAAAAAAAAAAATGCATTGTGACTTAGGTTTAGGTTAGGTTCGGTTAGGTAACGCACTCGTTACCGACCTAACCTAACCTAACCTAACCTAAACCTAAGCTAACCTGATAATGTGTTAAATGTGTATATGTATGAGACTAACTAAGTATATAATTTATAAGTAAGTTGTTAATAAAACGGGAGTCAGGTGTTGTAGGCGGGGGTGACGGTGTTCCCTTGACGAAAGAGTGAAATTAAACCAGTCAGAATGTCGTAATAATTGAGTATATTTGGCACACATAAAATTACACAGAAATCACTACAAATGGTTGTAAAAGAGTACACAGCACACAATATAAAATACAGTCAGAATAAGCAGTACACATAATTAAATCCTAGCTAAATTACACTTGAAGACTGGCTAACTAGATATAGGGTACATCGCGACTAAGCAGTGGACAGCGGAGCCACTTACTTCACAAACACTACGTGGTAACTTGATGATTCATGTAAACTTGTAAAAATACTAAATCCAAAAATAGACGCTCGGCCCTTTTATAACTTTTGTTGCCTACTGCAAGTAGCGTATACATTTCTTTACTTTGATTAGCCGCTCCGCCAATTGAGAGCGAGAAAAATGGACTTTCCCTAAGGTACAGGTTTCGACTTGTCGAGAATTTCAAAACACGTGTAAGCGAGTTCAAGGTTTCTGCTTTCTTATTGGATTAACAATGTGGCTCGTCCTATTGGACATACGCTACTTTCAAAATCGTGTACGAACTACATAAGGTATTTTAGGTATATTCATACCTACTCACAGCTAATTAGTGCTTTACAATAAATGAGTTAGGTAACTATATGCTAATTAGTTTTATACAAACATAACACAGGCATTACAGACTAATTAGATTCCAACAGGTTTGTTACAGGTAATTGCAGGTTAATTAGAATTCAAAAGGTCAAGACAATGGTAATACAGCTGATTATAAACATACATCGGTATTTACTTAAGTATCTTCATGGAAATCTACTACTTTTATTAAAGAACAGTATAGGGATTTGTTTAGGTATTTTACAGAGGCTATACCGGAGTTACCGAATACAATAGCGAGGAGATATTAATGTTAAAAGTTAGCTAGTCTCATTGGGCATCGCCCACAACAATAAAGAAACATAAATACTAACTATAGCTTGTTTTATTGGGCTTCGCCTACATTCCACCCCCTGTAACAGGGTTCAACCGACTTACAATTCTTGGTCTGTGGGAAGCACAATAATCTTCGCTACGGGTCGACGTAGGACCCCATTTACAGTCTTAACATCTACTACACGGATAATACCATCGTGTCCATGATACACAGCTTTGATGAGACCTTTGGTCCACGCACTTCGCGGTCTATTATTGTCCACAATCACTACTACGTCACTGATACGTACGTTCGGCACATTGTTTGACCACTTTTCCCGACGTTGGAGCGTAGGCAGGTACTCTCGCAGCCAGCGCCGCCAGAACATGTCGGCGAGCGCGTTCACGCGCCGCCACTGCCGGCGAGAGTCGATGTCTTCGGCGTCGCTCGATGCAAACGGAGTACTCCCGGACGCAGTGCCCAGGAGTAGATGGTTCGGCGTCAGGACCACGGGCTGGTCGTGGTCGTCGTTCACGTAGCTCAGTGGCCGGCTGTTTACGATCAGCTCGGCTTCGGTGAGGAGGGTGTAGAGGACCTCCTCACGAGGGGCACGCTCCTTGAGCGTACTGCGAAGTGCGTTCTTCACGGATCTCACCAGGCGCTCCCAGCAGCCACCCATGTGTGGGGCCGCCGGGGGATTGAAGTGCCATTCGATGCCACGGTGAATGGCCTCGGCCCTTATCTGACCTTGGTTGAGGTCTTTCAGGGCTGCTCGAAGCTCGGTATTGGCCCCGATGAAGTTGGTACCCTGGTCAGAGTACAGATGTGCTGGTTGCCCGCGGCGCGCTATGAGGCGCCGCAAGGCTAGTATGGCGGAGTCGGCGCTTAGGGAAGCGGCCAACTCAAGGTGGACGGCGCGTGTAGTGAGGCAGGTGAATAGGGCACCCCACCTCTTCTCGCGCCGTCGCCCGATTGCGACCTCCATCGGGCCGAAGTAGTCCACCCCCACTCGCACAAAGGCTCGTCTGGATGGTTCCAGCCTTGCGAGCGGCAGGTCACCCATCTTCGGTGGCGCGGGCTTGGCTCGGCAGACGCGACAGAGTTGGCAGTTGGCAACCACTGTCTTTACTGAGGTTCTGATTTTAGTGACCCAGTACTTTTCCCGTAGATTGTTGACGACGGTCTCGTGGTTGGCGTGCAGAGCCATCGCATGGTAATGAGCGATGAGCTTTCTTGTCAGAGGATGGCGGCCCTCCAGGATAATAGGGTGCCGCTCGCCGAACGTGAGCACCTCACAGGCACTCAGGCGCCCTCTCACTCGTAGCAACCCGTCGTCGGCTATCATGGGGTCGAGAGCCTTGATGCTGCTGCTGCTGGGAACGGGCAGGCCTTTTAGGATGGTGGCCCGCTCGCTTTGGAAGCTTTCTTCTTGACACAGCCTCAACAGGCTGTTGTGAGCATCTTCTAGGTCTCGCTGACACAGCTCCGTAGTCGACCGACGTTTGCGACATCGGCCGCTGAAGATGAGCACGCGCGCCATGACACGCTGAATGCGCGTCCACGATGAGTAGCGCTCGTACTCTAGGAGTGGTGCCGCCGGTGCTGCCGCGGCGTGGACCCGCTGGATGCGCTCAAGGTCCGCTTCCGACGCCTCAGCCTCGGGACACGCAGGCCACAGCTCCTGTGGGTCACATAGAAACGAGGGGCCCGAGAGCCACTCCGCGTGGTCATCGGGTCAACACAACCTGGTGGCCTTATCAGCTGGGTTATCCTGTGAAGGTACCCAGCGCCAGTTGCCTCTGTCTGACAGCCTATCTATTTCGGCTAGTCTGTGCGAGACGAATCGTTGAAATTCCTGTGCATCGGAGTTTATCCATTTTAATACAGTCTTGCTGTCGGTCCAAAGGAATTTCTTTTCGATTCGTATACCTAACTCTTTGTGGGCAGTGTCTGCTATACGACAGGCTAACACGGCTGCTTGTAACTCTAGCCTGGGAATGGATACTACTTTTTGTGGAGCTACTCGCGCTTTCCCTAGTAACATAACCGATTCCCTCTTTCCTTCAGAGTTAGAGCCCACTAGGTATACTACTGCGGCGTAAGCAAGCTCGCTGGCGTCCCCGAACGCGTGTAATTCTAAATTATCGAGTTTTAACCCGTACCACCGCGGTATTTTTAATTCGTTTAAGCGGTATAAATTATGGAGCCAATTAAACCATACTTTGGCGTCCTTTTCTTTTAAGGGTTCGTCCCATTGTATTCCCGACTTCCATATTCGTTGCATTAATATGCGTGATTGAATTACACACGGGTATAGGAAACCTAGCGGGTCGTAAATAGACATTATCATACTAAGAAATTGTCTTTTAGTGGGCACTAAACTACCATTCATAATTTCCGGTGGTAGTCTCTTAAATGACAGATCAAAACCTAACTCGTCGTCTTTAGGTGACCATATTAAACCTAGGGTCCTCTCTACTGAGCCTGTTCCCTTCTCAAGGGCTACCTTATCAGGCATTTCTATTTTCAGCCTTTCCCTTAGCTCCGATGAGTTAGTGACCCACCCCCGGATAATGAATCCACCGGATGCATGTATTCGTGTCACTTCCTCTATTAACGTGTTAGCCTTCTCCTCGGTCCAAGCACTATCTAGATAGTCGTCCATATAGTGCCTAGATTTAATGGCTTCCACAGCTTCGGGATAAACATCAATGAAATCATCGGCATTTTTGTTGAGTATATATATTGCCGTAGTAGGGGACGAGGCTGCACCAAATATCATGGAATTCATCGCGTATGTATCTGGTTCTTTATGGTGATCCGCGCCTCTCCATAAAAATAATTGCGCGCCTTGATCTTCTGCCCTTATTTTTACGCGTAAGAACATATCAGCGATATCCCCTGAAAACGCGACGGGGCCTATCCTGAACTTAATTAAAATACCTAGCAAAGAATTCAGTAAGTCAGGTCCGGTTAGCAGATTATCATTTAAACACGTCCCATGAGACGTAGCGGCTGCGTCGAACACGAGACGTAGCTTGCCCGGTTTGTTCGGGTTAACGACTCCGAAATGCGGTAAGTACCAAACCGGCGAGCTGTCTATGTTACCGTCTACTTTACGCGCGTAACCTTCGTCTACTAACCTACCTATCTGAGCTGAATATTGCTCAGCGAAACTAGTGTCTTTACGCATACGTTTCTCTATGCCGTACAGCCTTTGCCTGGCCTGATTATAATTATCAGGTAACTGAATATTGTCATGTTTCCATAACAAACCGACCTCCCATTGTGACTGGTCAGGGATACGATGGCTAGTGCTGTCTAACACGGCTAATGCCCTTTCGACATCTTTATGTTTACGTAAATTCTCTGAAATACCTATCGCTTCTAGCTCAAACTGTGATTTAACTAGATTATGTAAATCAGGAAGGGAAACGGTCATGCAACTAACACATTCTTTACTATTATTATTGTTATTAATATTAAATGGTCCATGTATGACCCAACCTAACTTAGTGAGTGAGGCAACTGGCTTACCGGATTTTCCTTGGCGGATGTCCTGACTGACGAGCAGCTCCCAGTTGTCCTGTCCGAGAAGCAGCAGCGGTTTGGCTCCCCTCATCTCTACGCAACCCAAGTCGCGTAGGTGCGCGTTGTCGTCGATCACTGTGGCGGACACTGTTTGCGTTGGTAGGTTAATGTCCACTATTGTCCGACACGTAATGTCATGGCACTGACCGTTAGGTCCTTTTACGCGCACTTGTACCACTCGCGACGTTGAGTCTGTTACTCCGTAGCCACCCGCGGTTTTTAAGGAGAGAGGAACACATGGGCCCACTAAGTCTGTGGCGAGCGAGCTGTCGATGAGTGACACGGTCGCACCATCGTCCAGTAGTGCGTAACACTGATTATCGTCACTGTTTCCATCGCTGACCGTTACTGGCATAATTTTCAGTAGTGCCGTAGCTCGCCACTCGCCTATATTTGTGACGCTTTCCGTCTTACTTTCCGGCGGAGTGACCACCTTTTCTTTAGGCTGCTTGTCCGCGTGTAACAGCAGGTGATGTCCGAACCCGCACTTCTTGCATCTACTCGCACGGCAGAACCTCTTGGGATGTTTACTCACGAGACATTTGAAGCATGTGTTCTTCTCTTTTATCGTGTCCCAACGCTGTTGAACGGTAAGCTTCTTAAACTGGTCACACTCGTCTATGTTGTGCTTTCGTTGACATATAACGCATTCTTCAGGAGCGGCAGACTCGTCGCTCTGCGTGTTCACTCGTTGCGTCAACGGAGGCCTGCTCGCAGCCGAGCGCGCGGCGTTGGCTGGCCGGGACTGACCGGCGCCGCCATACTTCTGCTGTTGCTTGGCAGGGGGCTTCGATGGACCGGGCTCAAACATACTCGCCTGAGTGTAGTACGACGTTGAGCGTGTCAAGTGTATTAGGAAATGTGATAATATTTCTAGATTTGGAGACACTCTTAAGTCCACCCCCTGTGTGTTGTCCAGGCCCATTGCGAAGTCACCGTATTGCGCGCGCTGTACAGGGGTCAGCTTGCTCAGCAGGTCACTCACCAGCTGTGGATTATTTATATATCCATCCGCACGAATATTTTTGAGTAACGAAACACAATTTCGGACCGTTGACGAGAATTTCCTTAGTTCGCGTCCACTTTCCGTTACTCTAGGTAATTCTTTGACCTTTTGTATGGCGTACTGTAGCACTAGGGTCGGGTGACCGTACTCATCCTCTAGCGCGCGCATTATCTCGGACGGATCAGTTGACGATCGTAGTAAGTCCTCTACTGATACCTTTGCGTCGCCTTGTAACGAGGTTTTTAATCGTGCTAAGTTTTCGTGCGCCTTGAAATTGTATAATTGTGATGTTTCCCAGTACATGTTCCGATATGATATCCAGTCGGCTGGGTCACCTTTAAAGTATGGCAATTCATAGGCCTGTCTTGGTACCGGTCGTGGTGGTCGTGCCATGTTCGTGATAGCCTCTGCCAGTCTGTCTATCTTACGGTCTCTGTCCCCTGACGATTCTCTCCGCCTTTCTCTTTCATCCGCTCCGTACTGCATCTGCCGCCGTGTATCCGACTCGAGTGTGGCTACTCGAGGTACACTTGCGACCGGAGTGGTAAAGGCGGTATAACGGCTGGGTAACTGGAACCTTACTCCATCTGACGTTACTGGCGTGTACCTGGACGTAATTGGTGCCGTTATGTTAGGTAACGGTACAGACGCGGATGTCCTAGGTACTCGGGACTGGTCTAGATCACACGGCACTGACGACCCACGGTGGTTATTCACAAGATTCACCCTACTTACGGTTTGTTCACGGGGGTCAGATGTTTCACGGGGCGCAGCCATTTCAATAGGTGCGCCTGACACAGCCGGCGTCCCCAATACTTCTATCAATTGGGGGACTTGGGGCGTGGTTTTCACCCACTCTTCGACGCGCTGTGTCGTACTCACATCTGACTGTGAATCATCGCTTTCAGCGGCCGCCTCTATCTCAGCTATTTCCGCTTCCATCCTTTTCTTGACGAGGTTTTCCTTGTCTTTGACCAGGTTCTCTTTCAACTGCACTAATTCGCGCTCCGCTTCGTACTCGATCCGTTTTTTAAGGTAATCGACGCTCCTGTGGCTATTTCTTGACGATATTTTGCTGCGCGGCGAGGTGTGGCGACCCTTGGGCGCTGCCTGCCCCCCGTGCGCTCTCTCTGACGTCAATTTACTGTGGTCAATTAATCGGCCACCGGTGAGCGGAATATTGCGAGCGGACGTCGATGCCAATGTCGGTGCTACGGACGGAGAACCTGGAGCCCTTTCGGATGGTAAGCCTGAGTCAGAGACGATGTCCTCTGCTTGTCGCGTACCCATTTCTTCCGCCAGTCTTCGTAACTTGCTGCGTGTGGTGATTTCACTTCTGTGACTCATGATTCTGACTGGTTCACTCTATTCTAATTGAACCTGATCCGGCTCGCAAGGACCAAAATGTTAATAAAACGGGAGTCAGGTGTTGTAGGCGGGGGTGACGGTGTTCCCTTGACGAAAGAGTGAAATTAAACCAGTCAGAATGTCGTAATAATTGAGTATATTTGGCACACATAAAATTACACAGAAATCACTAAAAATGGTTGTAAAAGAGTACACAGCACACAATATAAAATACAGTTAGAATAAGCAGTACACATAATTAAATCCTAGCTATATTACACTTGAAGACTGGCTAACTAGATATAGGGTACATCGCGACTAAGCAGTGGACAGCGGAGCCCCTTACTTCACAAACACTACGTGGTAACTTGATGATTCATGTGAACTTGTAACAATACTAAATCCAAAAATAGACGCTCGGCCCTTTTATAACTTTTGTTGCCTACTGCAAGTAGCGTATACATTTCTTTACTTTGATTAGCCGCTCCGCCAATTGAGAGCGAGAAAAATGGACTTTCCCTAAGGTACAGGTTTCGACTTGTCGAGAATTTCAAAACACGTGTAAGCGAGTTCAAGGTTTCTGCTTTCTTATTGGATTAACAATGTGGCTCGTCCTATTGGACATACGCTACTTTCAAAATCGTGTACGAACTACATAAGGTATTTTAGGTATATTCATACCTACTCACAGCTAATTAGTGCTTTACAATAAATGAGTTAGGTAACTATATGCTAATTAGTTTTATACAAACATAACACAGGCATTACAGACTAATTAGATTCCAACAGGTTTGTTACAGGTAATTGCAGGTTAATTAGAATTCAAAAGGTCAAGACAATGGTAATACAGCTGATTATAAACATACATCGGTATTTACTTAAGTATCTTCATGGAAATCTACTACTTTTATTAAAGAACAGTATAGGGATTTGTTTAGGTATTTTACAGAGGCTATACCGGAGTTACCGAATACAATAGCGAGGAGATATTAATGTTAAAAGTTAGCTAGTCTCATTGGGCATCGCCCACAACAATAAAGAAACATAAATACTAACTATAGCTTGTTTTATTGGGCTTCGCCTACATAAGTACTTATGTGAACCAAAGGAATATAGAGATAATTGTATGTTGTGTAACGTAAGTATTTTTCTAGTTTGATTAATAATCATCGGTAGGTAGGTAGGTAGGTAGGTAGGTAGGTAGGTAGGTAGGTAGGTAGGTAACGTTTTTTGTGACGTCTGATATAAAGAAACATTTTCATTCTGATACATATGTGGCCCTGAAAAGGGCCTTTTATGTGAACGAACGCACAGCCACAGCCACAGACACGCTGCACTGCACGAAGGCAGTCTACGTGTAGGGCGAAGTGTGTTGTGTGACGTCAGCAGTAGCAGTTCTAAGCGCGTTCGCCTCGGATCCTGCGCGCCAACTGGATGTCCTTGGGCATGATGGTGACGCGCTTCGCGTGAATCGCGCACAGGTTGGTGTCTTCGAAGAGACCGACGAGGTAAGCTTCGCTAGCCTCCTGCAGCGCCATAACAGCGGAGCTCTGGAAACGGAGATCGGTCTTGAAGTCCTGTGCGATCTCACGCACGAGACGCTGGAACGGAAGCTTGCGGATCAGCAGTTCGGTACTCTTCTGGTAGCGACGAATCTCACGGAGGGCCACAGTGCCGGGCCTGTAGCGATGAGGTTTCTTAACGCCGCCGGTGGCCGGTGCGCTCTTGCGCGCGGCCTTGGTGGCGAGCTGTTTCCTCGGCGCCTTACCACCGGTGGATTTACGAGCGGTCTGCTTAGTACGCGCCATTGCAAACAAACGATACACACAGAACGAGAGTAAAATCAACTGAAAATTCTATAGATACACGCAACGGACGCGCGCGGATCTACTCACTTCGAACGTACGAGAGAGAATAAAAACGTGCGTTTTTTTTTTTTTTTTGGCACTGACATCTCGTAGTTAGCCCGAAGGCTTTCACTACTTAAACGGGCTTTCCCTGCGGATGACTCTAGACGCGAATCTAAGGCCTCCAGCCAGGGGCTTACAAACTAAGGGAAAAACTACAAACTAAGCGACTAAGACCTAAGGGCACCCCCTGTGGGGTTCGGACCTCGGCTTAGGGAGTCACTGGTGGGGGGGATCAGCAAGGGATTGGCTGGATCGGGGGGGTCGTTAACTAGAGGCTCAGCGACGCGGGCTGGCTCATGCAAGGGTCGGGGGGGACTATTAGCTAGTCGAGAGTGTCGCGACGACGGACCTCGGCGGCGAGGTCGGTATGACGGACGTTTCGGTCTAAGTAAGGTGCTGGTGGCCCTATTGCTCTCCTGGAGGAGGGTAATGGGGTCATCAGGGTCGGTTAAAATATGCCGCGGACGGCGGGTCTTGCTAATGCGGGAGGGGATGTAGTTGGCTGCCGCGACAACCAGAGGGTTGCGGTGGGTTGCGGCCCTATCGAAGAAACGCTTGGAGATGCGTTTCATGAATTGGTGGATAGTCGGGAGTTTAAGGTCGAGATGGAGATTAGCATTCCGAACGTACCAAGGCGAACCTGTGGCGTTGCGGAGAAAACGGTTTTGGAGGGTCTGCATCCTATGGACGTGGTGGGGTTTCGCGTGTGCAAAGACTGCACAAGCATAGGTCATGATTGGCCTTATGCACGCGGTATATATGAGCTTTTTGCACCGAAGTGACATTTTGCTCTTTGGATTGAGAACGGGGTGTAACCTACCGAGAGCGAAAGCGGCCCGCGAGCGGACCTTCTTTATGTGCTCAGAGAAGGAGAGATGCTGATCTAAGATCACGCCTAGATATTTGGCTCGCTTCTCCCAAGGGATCTGCTTGCCGAACATGGATAGGGGGGTCGGGGGGCGGGGTTTGAGTCGCGGTTTCGTAAAGAGAACCGCCTGACTCTTGTCGGGGTTGACCTCGATTCGCCACTTCCTGAACCAGTCGGCGAGGTCGTCGACTGCGGCCTGGAGGTAGCGAATCAAGGCGTCTTGACTGCGCCCCGTGAAGTAAATGGCCGTGTCATCTGCGAACAGAGCCAACTGAGCCTTTAAACTTCTGGGGATATCGCTAGTAAATAGCGTAAAAATGAGAGGGGACAAGACAGAGCCCTGAGGGACTCCTGCTCGGATAGGATGGGGGGAGGACAGTGCCCCTTCGATGCGATAGCGAAAGGTGCGGTTCGATAGAAAGTCTCGTA
The DNA here is from genome assembly GCA_932294355.1 of Aporophyla lueneburgensis. NCBI lineage: Eukaryota > Metazoa > Arthropoda > Insecta > Lepidoptera > Noctuidae > Aporophyla > Aporophyla lueneburgensis. Next base: position 11,398,031 of record OW028763.1, read on the forward strand.
GGATGAGCACGAGACGGTCTGGCACTCCGAGTTGGTACAGCTTGTATAGCAAGCCGTTGTGCCAGACCTTGTCGAACGCTTTCGCTATGTCGAAGAAAACTGCACCCGTGAACATACCGCGTTGAAAACCAACGCTGATATGTTCGACGATACGGTGCACTTGATGGACACACGAGTGTTGGGTTCGAAAACCAAACTGCTCGTTGGGGATGAGGCCCTTTGTCTCGGCGTAATCTCTGAGACGCTTATAAATAAGCCTCTCATAGATCTTGCCGAGTACATTGAGCAAACTGATGGGACGGTAGCTCGAGGGCTCCGCCTTCGGTTTGCCGGGCTTTGGGATGCCAATGACTGTGGCTTCCTTCCAAGCCTGTGGGAAAATGTTATTGCTCAAGGCACCATTGAAGATGGTACACATGAGCATGATCAAGTGCGCGGGGAACAGCTGGAACACCCTATTGGTGATACCGTCTGATCCGGGGGCCTTGCGGGGTTTGAGACCTTTGATGAGCTCGTGCACCTCGTCAGGTGTGACGGGGGGCAAGGGCTCATCTGGGTCCTCAACGGGCGGGAGTGAGGCTCTGCGCTCGACCTCAGCGTCGACCTCAGCGAGGTGATCTGGGTCTACTGGCAGTGAGCTAGGCGAGCATTGTGCCTCGAGGCTGTCGGCTAGGCACTCGGCCTTGTCGGCATCCTCGAATGCAAGTGTCGCATCGGGGCGGATCAGGGGGGCATTGTGGTGACTTCTTTGGATTTGAGTTTCCTCTGAAGCTCCCAGAATGCCTGGTGGGTCGTTTCTAAATCGCCCAGCATCTTTTCCCAACCGGCGGAACGTAGCTCCTCAATACGTGTCCTTACAGCACGCTGTAAGTGACGCAAGTGAGCCCTGTTCGCGTCGCAGGGAAAGTTGCTGTAGGCACGAACGGCCGCGTTCTTCTCATTCAGCAGAGCCCGTACATCGTCCGGAAGTTTCCAGCGTTGGTCTCCCAACTCTGGAACTTCCCTTGAACATTCGTTCAAGACCGATTGTACGTGCTCTGTGAATGAGTCGATCGCGGCCGTAGTGTCAGCGATCGAATCGAAGTGATCCGGGATGGAATCTAAGTGAGGGGACGTGGTGGCTTTCAGCTTTTCGCTGACTTTCCTCCAGTCCGTGATCACTTTAGTAGCGGGGGGTTGGGTGGGATCGTGGGAACCTAAGCGGGAGGCCAGGTGCATGACTACCGGCCTATGGTCGGAGTCGAGCTCGGGTATAGCTTCTATAGAATCCAGCCTAAGGCTGATATTCTTAAGAAGAGCTATATCGAGGACGTCTGCGACGTGGGTGGGATCATGGGGGAAATGGGTAGGGGTCATCGGGGCGATGACGTCAAAGTGGAGGGTGGAACAGAGGTTGAACAGGTGTCGTCCTCTGGTCGAGGTCCTGGAACTGTTCCAGGCTGGGTGTTTGGCGTTGAGATCGCCCGCTATTATAACGGACTCGCTCAAGCCAAGAAGTAGATCGAGATCGTCCGTGAGGAGTTGGTAGTTCTCCGTCGAGGACTGAGGGGCAAGATAGGCCGATACCAAGGTGATCGGCTGATGACCTGTCATTCCTAAATGACAGATCGAAACTTCTAACCGGGAGAGGGGGGGAGGGTCCATGGGGATGCAGTACAGGGACTTCCTATAATAAATGAGGGTGCCGCCTTTGTGGCAGCGCGTCCTGTCATTGCGAACTAAGCGATAGTTGGCAATTTTCGGGTCGCGATGATTAGGTTTAAGGAAGGACTCTTGGATGAGTAGAATGTCTAATTGATGGTCGCGGAGGAAAGTGGCGATCTCATCACGTTGGTTGAGTATGCCGTTGGCATTGAAAAAACCTAACTTTAGGGATCGGGGTTTGGTTCTCGCTAATACTCGACTATCCATAATGGGGGGCTTGAGTAGAGAGGGAGACAAGGGCCTGCGTAATCTCCGGATACGCGTTATAGATGGCCTGGATTTGGAGCAGGTTGCCGGCGCGTGCTGCGTCGACTAGCTCCTGGGCCATACGTTGGGCTCTGGGGGAAAGGAACGTTGTGAACGTACCCGAGATGATATTGAAAGCATCAAGGGGGTTCACCGTTGTTCCTGAAGTGGGTACTACGGGACGGGGAGCAGGGGGTGCGGCTTTGGCAGCGGGAGCGGCCATGGGCTTAACGGGCTTTGCGGGGGGCGCAGGGGGACGGGCTGGGGCGTTAGGACGCGGGTCCGTTAACGCGGGGATTCCAGCGGGGGAGGGCTTGGGAGGACCTAATGCAGGGAAAGCCTGCATGTGGTTCCCTTGGTTCCAGTGATTCCAGGGGCTGGGTCTCTGGGGACTCAACCTCTCTGGAAGTTTGGACGAGGGGGCTTCTCTTAGCTGGCGAGCGTTGGCGCGCTTCGCCAGTTTGGAGGAGGAAGACTTCGGGGCCTTGGGGCAGCCCCGGTAGTTGGCGGGGTGGCCGGCCTCTCCACAGAGAACACAGCTGGGTTGCTCTGTGCAGAGGGCTCGGTCTTTGGGACGCGGGCAATCCACTGTTCCGTGGTTCCCCAAGCACTTGACGCACCTGGGGGTTGCAAAGCAGTGGTGCTGAGAGTGCCCGTAAAGCTGGCACCTATGGCATTGACCAATGTTGCCAGTTTTACGGGGCTTCTCAATACGAATGCCCGTGAGGCTGCAGACAGCCTTGATGCGGAATATAGGGTGATGACCCTCAGTGGGAGGGCACACCACTAAAACCAAGTCGTATGCTGGGCCATTTCTGGCCCGGTGCATTCGATGGACCTCATCTACGGGCACGTTTTGTGCCTCGAGGTCGGCCTTGATATCATCCGTGGCGATCTCAACGGGGATCCGTCGGATCACCACCCGGATTTGACGCTCCTCAGGCAGGGCGTATGTGTGGTACGACACATTACGTGCACTGAGGAGTTTTGTCAGGTCACGAAAATCTCGTGACGTTGGGGTCTGGACTTTAATGCCCTGCTGGGTTGAGCGGGCATTAGTGAAGTTGACCCTCTGGTCAACACACCACTTTGAGATCTCGGTCCACTTCGCCTTGTCCTGTATGAATACAGGGGGCGGGGGAGGGATCTTTTTAGCGGTCTTGTTGACCGGAGGGGTGGGGGCAATGTCGCGGGGAGCGACAACCTTTGCGGAGGTTGACGCTTTAGGGGTGGGGATGGACGCGGCGTTAGCCTGCGGGGTGGGGGCACGCGAGGGAGGGGATGACTCCTCGATTGCGGCGAACTTAGCGGCCGGGGCGGCGCTAGAATTTGTCTTTTTACGCTTGTTTCCCTTGCCATGGGAAACGAGCGTGAAATGTTCCTCGTCAGACGAGGGGGAGGAGACCGAGTCTGCTGCTCGGTTTTCCTCCTCGCCAGAGGAGACCTCTTCGGTGTCCATCGATATGGGCACCTGAGAGCTGGGCACGGGGGGAGACTCTAGGGCGTCACTAAATGTAGCGACGCTAGTCTCGGGAGTCGAAGTAGCGTCAGCGGCGATGGTCTGCGCTTGGGTAACCAGAGCGCGCTTAGACAAGAGCTTGAACAACCCCTTGAACTCGGGGTCGTCCATGAAAAGCTCGCAGAGCGAGAAAAAACTTTCTCGCTCTTTTGAGCTCCATTCGGCGACCTTCGAGCCCAACATGGTTGGGAAAAGAGGGGACCCTATTCGCTCATCGGAGCGCCTAACAACCTAACAAGCCCTAAACCCCGGGTGGGTGTGCCCGGGGGTGAGTAGCACTCCCTGTCGGGTATAGACAGGGAGGTGTGACCTACTGCGTGAGCCCTAATCTGTGTGTACCGTCGCCAATCTTATTGTGCGACGGGGCCCTAACCGGTCAGTGCGGATGGGTATAGAGATACCCTGACCAGTCTAGTGCGGGGGGTATAGAAATACCCGCGGCACTAGTACGCGGCTGTGGAAGCAAAACTGTCACCGGGACTGACGAGCGAAGCCCCCAAGGCCAGCGATCCGGGACCCGTCCAAACTTTCGCCTAGCCCTGAAGGGGATAGGCGGGTGCGTTGGGTCAGCACCCACTCGGTTTCGTTGACACCGTGAGGTTTCCACCGAGGACCACGAAACTGTGGATTTGCCCAGAAGGGGCCACTACGTTTTAGACGTATCCGAATAAAGAAACAATTTGTCTTGAAAAAGACAGTTTGAGACAATTCACGATCGAAAATAAATTTTCGATCGCCAATTGGGTAGCCGGAGCGACTACGATGCGGAGCGTTGCGCAGCAGACACAACACTGAACTGAACTTTCACAACGGCGGCGTGGTGGGGGGCGCGGGCGGCGGAGCGGCGAGCGCGAGAACAACACGTCCGTTCGCTGCGGAGGTCGAGCGTGGAATAATGAAAAAACGTGCGCGGTCGGTCGACGTATTTATAGTGTACGCAACATAGCGGACAGGAGAGCGCGCGCGCCCGCCCGCTCCTGCGCGCCATCTTTAGTACAACGAGCTTACTAATATTGTATGTTTATAAAACAGCAAAATAGAATAATATTAATTATTATTATTTGAAACCTAAGATTGTGAGTGCATCATTTATACGAAAACACACAAATCTGACAGTGTACCTAGATTTCAGATTAACTTACATACCTGTCCGGTATACAGAGTATTATG